>CAUYLG010019634.1:0-13507 GCA_963573385.1 Cacajao melanocephalus
GCAGTAGAACAAGAATCCTGTTCTCTCTCCCTCTTTTTCTTCCTCTTTCTTTCCTCGTACATTCTTTTTTTTTCTTTCTTTCACTCTCACTTTCTTTCCTCTCTTTTCCTTTCTTTCAAAAAATAAAAAAAATAAAAAAAAAAATAAAAAAAATAATAAAAAAAAATAACACATTAAATCAATGAGCCAAATATAAGTCTTAATTTGTTAATACATCACATAAAGTATGTGAACTACTTCTAGTTTCATATAATTCTTAAATTTGATATGCAGGTGATAAGCCAGTCCCTTTAATATCCAAAAGACACAGCAAATTACCTTGGCTGATGGGTATAGAAAGAACTATTATTCTAGATCCTGTTGCTTTTAAAACAGCAGGACCAGTAAGAATGAGATCCCCAAACTACAGAATTTAAGTTTGTTCTTTATTCTAGCATTTATTCTTTCCAATAACAATATTTGCTTGGGATATGTAAGGATTTAATATGGGGGGACCCTGAGGGAATAATTTTTGGGTAAGCCATCTCAAAGTCAGTTTTTCTGTCTCTCAAGTTGAGTCCATTAGTATTTGCTTTGGTCATGCATTTTTACTTTGGCCAGTCAGCTGTAGCTAGAATAGGAGTGTAGGATTCACTCAATATGTATAACACTGAGTCATAGCAACATAGGTAGTAAAGAATCGGCTTGGGTTACTCTCTCTCAAAGGTACATAGATGCTTGAGGATTTGTGACTTTCCCCTGAAGTCTGAAGAGAATAAAAAGTTATTGATTTTTTTCAAAATTATAGAAAAATATTAATGAGGATGAGGCCAAGAAGAGAGAATTATAGGCTGTCACTAGTAAGTCTGCACCCTTTAGATGGAGACACCATCATTCAATCATTCACAACTAATTGTTCTATTACCTAGTTCATTTTTCCCCATCATGTACATGATGCTATGATGAAACGTTTGACTAATAATTAGTTGAAATATGGTTTATGCTATGCCTTCTTCATAGACCCGTTTAGCCACACTGTCAAAAAACCAAGAGGTGAAGTTAATCTGTAATGATCTGGTTTTGACAAAGCCGTTCTAACTTTAGTCATCACCATTTCTTCTAAGTGTTCATGGACTCTTAAAAAATAATCTCTTCCAGGATTTTTGTTAAGCTCTCTGATCTATAATTCAATAAACCTACCTTCTTTCCCTTCTAAAAATTGGAGCAACATTTTTCCATCCTTCTGTCTCCTGGAACCTCTCCTGTTTTCCATGGTTTCCCAATAATTACCCACAGTGGTTCAGTAATTAAGGACATACATTCTTTCTGTTCTCCAAGATGTAGTTTAGCTAGGCCAAAAGATTTGAAATAATCAGAGTAGCTAGAATCCCTCACATGAGCCCTCCTGCTTCCTCAGTTTCAGATTCCTCTATTACTCACTCCTCACTTTTCCTGGGTCCCCGGTTTGGCAGAGATTGAAATTGTGGGATTCTTAACAATTGCCAAACTTTATACTTAGTTCTGGGTCTTCAGAAGGACCTACTAATTGTCAGATGCAGAGTCAACGTCTCATTCTGAGACTTGACTGATAAACATATATTTTATATTCTTAGAGCTTTCTTACAATTGCAATGGGTCACTTCTGGGACCACCAGAAACACAAAGACCATAGAAGTTCATTATTGCTCACTCATTATTGCTTCTTTCATATATTTTTAAAATTATTAACTAAAAGCTTAAAAAGACTGGTGCCCTTTTTATAACAAGAAGGGCCTGGATTACTTGTGGGTCTGTGCTCGTTTCATTTGGCTTTTCTCACTTAAATAAGGACACTATAATGGTTTAAATGGTTAAATACCTCATTTCACAGCCAAGTAACAGCACAAGAAACATAAGACCACAGCCGAAGTAGAATGAGAAATGTAAGTCTTTGGATTATTCATTGGAATATAAAAGTGAGAAAAGAGTATCTAATTCCAATATTTAAACAAACACAATCACCAAGGCTTTGATGCTATTTCTCCACTAACATTGCTGACATCAGACCCTGAACAGAGCTTCCATAAAGAAATTTAATTTAAAATGTCCAGGACACAATACTGCTTTAAGAAAACCACTCTTTCAACCCTCAAGTCTAGCACAGTGTCTAGCATGTAGTAGTCACAGAACAACGTTTGTTGAGTTGAATTTACAAGCCACATACAGAATGTGAGTTAAATCTCAGACCCTTAACGCCATTACAATCGTTTCACAGGCAGCAAGGGCTCAAGGAAAAAGAAAAGGTTGTGGAACAAAACATATATTGTGAGAACTGTTACACTAGCAAACAAAAATGCATCCCAATAACAATAATACTTTAGCTTCTGTGGGCATTTGAGGAGGCACAATAAAGAGCCAGCTTTTTTTCTTGCCTGTGTTCTTAAAAACACTGGAAAAGGAACAAAAATTTTTGGCAGATGGAGATCAAAATATCAGCTTCATTGCTGTTGGAAAGGGGCTGAGTTGTTGGTAAGGCTAGACCTGCAAATACAGATCCCTAGAATGAGGGACTTACTTTAATCCTTGCTTTTTTCCAGCGTAGTTCATGTTACACATGACTGCAGAAATCATAAGTCACAGCAGTCCAGACAGATGCTCGGCTTCCCATGTGGAAGCTTGCTCCTGTAATCCACGAGAAAAACCAGACGTGAACGTCCTCATAGCCGCTCTTAAAATGAAGGGGAAGAGAGGAGCTAGCTATGCCTGCCCTCTTCCTTGCTTCAAATTTATCAAATAGGTGAATTCACTCCACCTGAGTGTTTGTGTGTTAAGGGCAGAACAAGAAACTGGTGCTTAGAAAAACCAGCGATGAGGAGCATTGTTTCTACTTAAGGGTCTTTTAACATCTTGGCTTAAAATATATTTATATATTCAACTCCTTCCTAAACTCAGGATGGTAAGCAGGGTACATATTTTCCCTATTTTTGCAGTTAAGAAATTGAGATGCAGAAAAAAATGTGTCGTAGTCACTTGAAACTCATTGTGTCAATACGAATCTGCAATCTGACCACCCCCACCTCCAACACCCAGCTGATTGTTCTCTCAGTAGTCAGACAATGAAGAGTGATCCTTGATGATTATTTTTAGACTGTATCCCTTTCACGCAGCATTATTTCAACAACATCTATCTATCTATCAATCAGTCTTTCGTCTGTCTGTTCATCCATCCGTTCATCTAAGGAAGAAGGGGTCAGAGAGGGTATTTGTGGTGAGAGGCTTCAGACAGAACTGGCCTTAGTCCCAGGCTAAGTAACCTAAATAAGTTTATTATTCCCTTAGCTGGATGTCAGCAGGGTTATTTTGTGGGGGGAAAGAGAAAGACTTTCTAAATTTATGAACATATCAGAAGCCTATCCCTGAATTAATTGTCATAAAGAAATCCCACCCTTCACAACCAAATAGCATAATTTAAAATTTTTAATAGAAGTATGAACTAAACACAGAAAAGTATATATAAATATACAGCTCAGTTAATTTTCAAAAATTGAACATGTGTAGCCAACACTAGATGGAAAAACAGAACATTACCAATTCTTCTGATCTGTATTCTCTTCTGGTCACCCTTACCCAAGGGTAAGTTTATCTGAATTTCTAATACATTAATTTTGCCTGTATCGTACTTTTTATGAAGGGAATAATACAGTATGTACTCAGGTGTCCAGCTTCTTTTGCTTAACATTGTTTTTTGAGCTTTATCCATATTATTGTGTATATTTGCAGATCATTTATTCTCATTAGTGTATTGTACTGCGTTGTGTAACTAAACCACAGTGTAATTATCCATTTTACCTTTGATAGCATGTGAGAAGTTAACAATGTAGAGCCATTTTAAATAGCAGTGATGTGAACATGCTTGCTCATATCTCTGGTGCACGTATATCTATGTATTTCTGTTGGGTCTATGTCTACAGCGGTATTTCTGGGTCAGAGGGACTTACTTTTGTGCATGCTAGCAATTTTCCAGTGTTTACTAGTTTATATGCCACCAGCAGTGTACAAGAATTCCAGTTGCTTTACATCCTCACAAGCCTAGTCCTCCACAAATAGGCACATGACCTAATCCCTACAATCTGTGAATATGATACCCTGCACGGGAAAAGGAACTTTACAGAGCCACACTGGAGATCCACTAGTAATTCTGTTGCTCTCTGAGGATCTCCTCAGTTTTTCACTGTTGAACCCTGAACAACCGGCCACATTTTAAGTATGAAGACTACAGAAGAAATTATTTGAACAACTGCAGAGGGGAGACATCAGAGGGAGTTCAGTTCCAGATAGTGGAAATCATGCTGAATTTATATAGTGTGTATGGACCAAATGATTCCATGTAAGGTTAAAAAAAACAAACCTTATAATGCCCTCAAAATACCAGTAGTTTAATTAAGTTCATTACATCGGATATGATTAGCAGTAAGATTCATAAACTATGAGGTTCTCCTACATCAGTTATGTTTTTGTCCACAATTATCTAAAACATATTTTACAAACCTCATGCCAGAAAGTCAGATGTGCCTATTAAAATAGAATGACTTTAAGACAGTATATCTTTACATTATATGGGAAGCTAACAAGAGAATAAAATCTGTTATGAAACAGAGCTGAGTCATGTCAAAATCATATTTTAGAATTTGATGTCAGCAAGATTAGTTAGCATACTAAAGTTCTTTGTTAGGTTGTAAATTCAGTTTTCTTATAGTAATATAGAAGAGATTTAAACACATTACTGAGTAAACAAAGTACTTTTAGAGATTTGCTCATAGTTGTACTTTAAGTTGACACTATTCTTTTGGGAGGCTGATATTTCTAATTTTATATTGTCCTTTTTGATAAATGGGCCTTTCTCTGCATACGTTCTAGTTTTTTCTTTGTAGTATCTCTGTTTTTTATTACTTCATCTTGCTAATACCTCCTCATATCTTCTGAAATTCATCAGTTTCCTCCTTCTCTCAAGGACATATAGAAAGTACAAGACATAAATACATATACATGTATATGTTCAGATGAGTAGATAGCTGTATGTCTGCGGCTCATGCTGGACCAATCAGCATTGGAGGAAATGGGAGGGGGGTGGGCCAAAACAAGCTAAGCATGGCCACCTATGACTGTCCCTTAAGCAAAACAACTTTCCTTAGAAAGTATTGTGCATGCAGCAGGTAGCATTACCAACGTTCTTAACATATTCTTTGACTGCATTTTAATCTCTTTTCCTGAGTTGTTCATTAAATTACTGTTGCTTTCACAGCTGACTCCCTTCTCCTCTCATTCACGCTTTAAAACTTTCCCAGGTGATCTTACTTATTCAGTGGCTTTTACAGCACTTGCTCTACTCCAGCCTTAATGACTTACAGGTACTCCAGGTTCTGGATATCACACAGGCACTAAACTCAAAACATTTCAAAATAAATCCATTATTTTATATACCCAGGGTGCAAATGCTTTCCTTCCTGTATATCTTATGTCAACCATAAAATGCATATAAATACTCATTTTCATTATATACAATATTGGACATAATATAAGACACAGATAGTAATTTTTCCTGTATTTTCTCACTATAACGAAAATCTCCCTTACTTTAACATAAATAGAATTCATTCATAACGATATTTTAAAGTAAGAAAATACAGAAGTATATAGGGAGCCTGCTTATCTTAAAGTAAGTCTTCCTCTTACTTCTGACCTCGTATTCCAGTACTCTTCCTCGAAGACAATGGCTTTTCTCAATATCAGCTGCATCCTTGCAGAGATACCCTTTGTATAAATACATATGCATGCGTATTTTTCTTAAAATTTATATTCTGCTGTGCATACACTTCTTTCCTTGCTTTTTCACTAACAATTTAACTTGAATACTTACTATAAAAATAAAATCAACTCAGAAATGTTTATAGTTACAATTTACATAAATATAACTTCTTATAGTTTCTGATTTGGGTTCTTAAAAGTATACTGTAATCCTGTTAGATTACATCCATTCAAGGAGGAAATGCTTACAGCTATTGTTGGTAATTTGTAATTAGTTTCATATACTTTCGTCTTGTTAAAATACTATGTTTTTATTAAAGGTATTTTTGTACTTTCCTCACCTGCTGTCTAGAGGCCACACATTTTTAACTCTTTTTCTGACATTGCCAGTGTATTTCAAAACAATGTGCTCATCTTTAAAAATGTGCTTTATCTTCACCAATTCTAGATATCATCTATTGACATTTTTGTTCAAAAAAATGATTCAGCTCTTTCACAAAATCTCTCCTAGTAATTCCCCTAGTCAATTTTTCAATATGATTATATCAGAATTTTGGTTTAATGAAGACTAAATTTTACATTATGAATATTTGTAAGAATTTTCTCCTTAGTCAAATGATGGTCCGTGATTATCATTTGGGTTTTCCTGTGGTAAATAGGTGTTAGGTTCAGGGGTCTGGGTCCAGCCCATGCTGTGGTCTGAGGGGAGAAGTGAATCATAGGCAGGTGAAATGTTTTATTCAGCAGCTTTTTCATCAGCAGCTTACTGACATTAGCTCTCTTACACTGTTCACCTTTATCTTGGCTGTCTGCTCTGGCTCTGTGGCTTCTACCACCTCCACGCCTGCAGCTGCACAGCCAGCTCTCCCTAACCTTTAGAGTCAGCAGCTTAACTCTTTCTCTCTCTGGGCATGAGCACAAGCTGTGTTGTGCCATGCTGTGCCATGCCAAGCCATGTCCTGGCTCCCCTTTGTTCACCTGCAAGATGAACAGCTTTGGTTCGCACTCTCTCTTTCTCTGGGTGCCAGCACATGCACAAAAGTCACGTCCAGTCTAGCTGAGCCAAGCCCCCATGCACAGCATCAGCAGGGCAATTATACCTTTTACAGACAATAGTGACTCAGAGCTAAGTGTGAATTTACACAAACAGGTTATATAACAAGTGGAGGTGTGCACCTGCGTGGCAAACTCACTGAGTCATGGAAGCCTGGATATCTGCCTTGGCCTACTCCTTGACCAAAGCACATTCATTTACCTTACATTAAGTATCTGCTTTCTCATTTGCTTGGGTTTCTATGTACCTGCTGATATTTCCCCACTCCTATCCCCTCACCCCTAGGTGCTCAAACAAATCTGTCAAATGACTTTTTTCTTTTTTTTGAGACAGAGTCTCACTCTGTCACCCAGACTGAAGTGCAGTGGCACGATCTTGGCTCACTGCCACCTCTGCCCCCCGGATTCAAGCAGTTCTCCTGCCTCAGCCTCCCAAGTAGCTGGGACTATAGGCATGTGCCACCAAGCCTGGCTAATTTTTATATTTTTAGTAGAGAAGGAGTTTCCCCATGTTGGCCAGGCTGGTCTCGAACTCCTAACCTCAAGTGATCCACCCACCTTGGCATCCCAAAGTGCTGGGATTACAGACATGAGCCACTGCACCTGGTCTGTCAAACATCTTGTAGTATTTCCTATGTACTCAAACACATCAGGGCTGGGTTTGCCTTGGGGAACATTGTGCAGGGGCCCTCTGACTGGCTCTAATTGCTCTTGGTGGTTCTCCAGGCTGCTGCAGCACAGCAGTCTTTCTGGGGTTTTCTCTACTCTAACCTCCATAGGATTTCCTGTGTTCTGTACCTCACATCTTTCTTTTGGTATAGCAACCTCTAAAGCTTTTCAAGAAAGAACACATGGAATGTTTGAAAATATATATCCAGCTTCCATATTTGAATGACAGTTTGATGGCTTAAAAATTCTAAATTGGAGAGCATTTTCACTGAGAATTTTAAAGACATTGTTCTATATTTCATTCCCTACCCACCTACCTACCTGTTTTAGTTTCGCTGCTGAAAGTCTAACGCTATTTGATTTCCAAATCCTCTGTTCAATGATCTGTTTTCTCTATCCAAAAGTATTTAAGATTTTCTCTTTTTTAATATCCTGGGGTTTGAAATGCACTGTGATGTCCTTTGGTGTATTTTATTTATTGTATTATGCATGTGATAGGGCCTTCAATCTGAAGATTTTTGTGTTTTGGTTTTGGAAATTGTCCTATTTTTATGATAGTTCTCTCCTTTGTTTTCTGTTTTCTATTCTGGACCTCTTATTAGTTGAGCTACTGGGTCTTCTATACTGATTCTTTAACTTGCCTAATTTTTAAATTTTCCATTTATTTCTTGGTTTCTGAGACATTTTCACAACTTTCTTTCAAATCTGTTGAACTTTCTATTTTAGTTATTCTACATTTAAGTGCTTTAAAGTTCTTATTTGGATCCTTCTTAATAGACTTTTGCTACTGCTTCATGACTGTAAAACATCCTTTAATCTTTTTGAGGACATTAGTTATACAGTTTTGAAAGATTTTTGTGTTCTTGCATATTCTTTTTTTTTTTTCTGGGCTTGATTTTCTATTGTTTGGGCCTGTTTTTACCTTAGAGACTTCTCAAACACCTGGCAATGCTTGGCTCCCCAATTATAATTAGAAGGAGGCTCTAAGAAGCTAATGGAATTGCTGTCTAAGTGCAGTTTGGCAGAATTCACTGTAGGATAATCAGCCAGCAAGGTGCCCTTCTCACTTAGGAGCTACCAAGAAATTTTTCTTTTGGGCTGCTCAGCTTCACAGTGAAGAATTCTATAATCCTCTGCCTTGCAGTTTTGGAGGATGAAGCACGGCCTTTGCTGTAACTGATAAATAATAGGCTTTCTATCACTTCCCTTGTTTTTGGTCTTATGGTTTAGCCCAATTTCTGTGGTACCTTTGACCATCAAGTCCTGAAGCTTTCTAAGTTTCCGTAGGAAAAACTGGCTCAATTCACAGTTGCAATCCCTCTGCAGGTGTTTGCATTTCAGCACTCCTGCATGTTGCTTTGTCAAGAACCAGCCTTCCATCTGTTTGTTATTTATTTGAATTTTCCCATTATTTATTGACATTCCTCATCTGCTGTCATCTCCTCACCTTTCTCACCTTTGTCCTTGAATTTCTACTTTAAAACTCGTTTGTCAGTTTGATAAAATTTCTAGATGGAAAGAAAATAAACATGTGGTAAATATTTGTTGAATTGAAATTGTCATGAATCAGGAAGAAGTAAAAAGGTGCTGAAGGGTAACTGGTTAGGAATCTGTAGTTCAGGGGTTAACGAATTACTGCCCCCTATCCAAATGTTTCCCACAGCAGATGAGCTAAGCCTGGTTTTTACATTTTTAAAGGGTTGTAAAACAAAACAAAGCATTTGAATATATGCTAGAGACCATATGTGGCCAAAAAAGAGAGAAAAAAAGCTTGGGATAATTATCGTCTAGCTCTGTACAGAAAGATATCGCTGACCCCAGCTTTAGTGCAGTGCTTCTCAACATGGGAGCATCAGAAAAGTACCTATGACCAGGTCTCACTCTGAACCATTAAGCAAAAATCTCTGTGGGCAAGGCTCAGGGGGTGACATTAGTATTCGGGCAGACTATTATCAAAACCCTGTTCTATCAAAATACGGCATTATCTACACCACCAAGACACCACCACCACCATCCCACCAATGAGAGCAACTGATAAATTTCTATGCCTGTTCTTTTCTATTTATTTTATGTTTATTTACTTTTTGAGACAAGGTTTTGCTCTGTTGCCTAGACTGGAGTGCAGTGGTGTGATCATGGCTCACTATAACCTTGACCTCCAGGGCTCAAGCGATCCTCCCGTCTCAGCCTCCTGAGTAGCTTGAAGTACAGGTGTCCACCACCATGACTGGCTAATTTTTTTTTTTAATTTTTAGTAGATATGAAGTCTCACTATGTTGCCCAGCCTGGTCTCAAACTCCTGAGAGTTCCTCCTTGGCTTCCCAAAATAAGCCTCCATGCCTGGCTTATGTTTATTTTTGGCAACATTATATGCATATAAATTGTTTGTACAAGCCTGATGATTAAAGTGAAAGTCCTCTGTGTCCCTCTTTCCCATTCTATAAGCACAGCCTCTTTGCATTTTTTAAGTTAATTCTTCTCTTCATATTTCTAAATAATCTGTTTATATCGTTTATTTAGGATTTTTCAGTTTTAGACATCTTCTATTAACTTTCTACCATGAAAATAAGGATTTAGTTCCTTTACAATTACACCCTTGCACATACATGCAAGCTTCCGAGATCCACTCCAACCTTTTAAATAGTTTTCATTAGAACAATATTCATTTTTATAATGTTCATCAATATGTAAATGCCATTCACAGCTAAGCAATGCCATAGCCAGTGATTACGTTCTTGTATAATTATGTTCTTCCTGAAGTTAGTAATTAATCTTACTTTTGACTCCTCTCCTTAGTTTTCCATACACATATATATACATATACATATACATATACATATTATTCAAAACTAAACTCTTGCCATTTGTCTAGGTCTTCTCTCAGTATAGACATCATGTATTCTATTAATCTCATGTTTATGAAACACCTTCTCCCAGAGCCTGGACTAGAGGCTTACTGTGTCTGGTGCAGTAAGTTGTCATTGGACTCTGGTTTTCTTCTTTCAGAGACGTTCTTTGCCTCTGCATTGCATGGAGTCCTCTGGTTTCTAGAGCCTAGGTATTTCTCTTTCTTGGTTTAAGACTTCATCTTGGAGCAAATCCTTTAGTACCTTTACAAGAAAGTGCATGGAAGACAAATGCTCTAGAAGTTGCATGTCTGAAAATGTAAATATTCCACATGCATGTTATTCAAAGTTAGCTTACAAATGGAATTCTAGATTTAAATTTATTTTTCTTTATATTTTAATGGCATCAAACCCTCATTATACAACTTCTAGTCTTACTGGTTGAGCAACCTGAAGTCATTCTAATTTTATATATTTGTGGTGTGGAAGATTGTATTTCCAAAAATGGTTGCAAAATATCTTTGTCTCACATGCGCTTCTACAATGTGACCTTTCTACTCTACCACTGACATGTGTATATTTTCCCTTTGAATCTGGGTGGCCAGTGATTTGCTTATATCCAATACATTATAATGGAAGTGATATTGGGGGAATTTTGAGGCTAATTTAGAAGAAGCAGTAGGCCTTTTGCCTTGTTCATAGGGACACTTGTTTGTGGAACCCTGAGTAGCAATGTAAGAAGTCTGACTACCCTAAACATTGTGCTCTAAGGAAACCCAAAGCAAACAGAGAGGTCTCCTGGGGTTCCTCTGTCAACAGCCCCAGCTAAGGTTTGAGCTGACAGCTAGCATCAAACGCTAAATATGTGAGTGAATGAGACTTCAGATGATTTGAGCCATCTGTCCGTCATCTCTAGTTGTCTTCCCAGCTGAAGTCACAGACATTGTGGAGAAGAAATAAGCCATTCCTACTGTGCTCTGCCTAAATTACTGACCCACAAAATCCAAGAGCATAATAAAATTGTTATTTTAAGCCACAAAGTGTTGAAAGAATTTGTTGCATGACACTAATAACTGGAACAGTATGTGACTTTTAAAAACCTTTTTAAAAGCTCTTAGGATTTAATTTTTGTTTTCAGTGTACTGAAAGTTTATGAAGGTCATTTCACTCATTCTAAGTCAGCCCTTTGAATGTGAAAAAATGCATATCTTTCAGTTCTTAGAAATTTTATCAAATTGTTTTGGCAGTGATAGTTTTTCCTTTTTTTTTTTTTTTTGAGTTCCTGTTATTTAGAGGCCAGATGCTCTAATTATCTTCTAATTTTCTCATTTCTTCTTTTGTTTTCCAGCACTTAATTTTTAAATTCTAATTTCCGGAAGATTTTCCAAACATCATTTTTCTAATTCTTATCATAGTTTTAATTTTCAACACTTTTTTTTAAGGGCATTTTGTTCTTTTTCTCTTTTCTAAAGTATATGCAATTTCTTTTCTTGTTTATGCTAGGACATTAGTCATTATTTTTTGTTCGCTTGTTTTTATTTTTTAAGTTTTCTTCTGCTGGAATAGCTTCTGTTGCATAAAAGTTGCTTTTATCAATTTGTTTGTTTTGGTCTCTTTCTTTGATGCTCTCTGACCCTTGGTTGTTTTCTCATAGTTAAGAATAGGATGAAACTATCATTCTCAGCAAACTGACACAAGAACAGAAAATCAAATACCACATGTTCTCACTCATTGGTGGGTGTTGAACAATGAGAACACATGGACACATGGAGGGGAGCATCACACACTGGGGTCTGGTCTGTTGGGGGTGGCCAAGAGAGGGACAGTGGGGGAGGTGGGGAGGTCGGGGAGGGATAACATGGGGAGAAATGCCAGATGTAGGTGACGGGGGATGGAGGCAGCAAACCACATTGCCATGTGTGTACCTATGCAACAATCCTGCATGATCTGCACATGTACCCCAGAACCTAAAGTACAATAAAAAAAAGAAAAAAAAAAGAAAACGTGGTGTATATATCCCATGGAATACTTCATAGCCATTAAAAAGAATAAAATCATGTCCTTTTCAGAAAAAAAAAAAAAAGAAAGAAAAGAATGGGACACTAAAAATGGAGAGTAGTAGTTGTTTGGTGACTTTACTGCTTGATATTCTTTCTAGGCCATTTCACTGGAGAAGTCTAGGTGTCAATAGTTTTACTTTTTTTGGAGGGAAGTGGCAGGAACTGGTGTGATTCCTTACATTGATCTGTGCCTGCTCTCTACCAGCCCAGAGATCCTCTATTTTACACTCCAGAGAATAAACCTCTAGACCCCAGCCAGAGAGGTTTAGCTGCATGGACCTGGTATCTAACATGAAGAGACTTTGAACTAGTGTCTCAGTTTTTGTCCTGTCGTCTTCTTTACAACTGGAGCTGTCTGAATTCCTCAATTCCTATGCATTTAAGAGTTTGCAGTGTGAATTCAGCCTTGAGATTTAACTTTCAGAATTTAGCTTTGCTTCTGCTAAGTCAGTATCACTTCGTCATCTTACAGCTTCCAAAATTTCACAACTGTCATTTTCTTTCCTTTTCCCTTTGTCTTTAGTTGATATGCTTTTTTAAGACAGCTCTTTGCTATGATTTTAATGGAAACCAGAGAGGCAGAGAAAGTAAATACATGTACTCAATCTACCTTTTTACTGTTAAATTAAAATATGTACATCAAAGGGATCTCTATATTAAAATTTAGAATTGGTTAACTAATCTAGATATGCCTCATTGAATTCCTTTTCTTATAAGATTATTGCAATTTAGGAGAGATCCAAGATGGCCGATTAACAACAGCTCAGGATTGTAGCTCCCAGTGAAAGCGCAGAGAGCGAGTGGACGCCGCACTTTCAGACGAATGTTTGTTGCCCACAGACTAGGAGATTCCCGGCAGAGGAGCCACACGGGTCGCCAGCGCGACTTTTTTGGCTGGCTCGGCTATTTTGCCAGCGCCCCAGCACGGCGCTTCTAGGCGCGGAGCATACGGGACGACTCCGGCTCGGCTGGTCCCGTCCCCACAAGGAGAACAGCAATTGGAAGCGCTGAGGACTGAGAGTTTCACAGTAAGCACAGTTGAACCGGGAAGGTCCAGCTGTGCGGGGAAGGGGCGTCCGCCAAAGGAAAACTAAGAAGCAGAAAAAAATTCATCAC
>CAUYLG010019635.1:0-53594 GCA_963573385.1 Cacajao melanocephalus
TTTCCCCATTGCTTGTTTTTGTCAGGTTTGTCAAAGATCAGATGGTTGTAGATGTGTGGCATTGCCTCTGAGGCCTCTATTCTGTTCCATTGGTCTATATCTCTGTTTTGGTACCAGTACCATGCTGTTTTGATTACTGTAGCCTTGTAGTATAGTTTGAAGTCAGGTAGCGTGATGCCTCCAGCTTTGTTCTTTTTGCTTAGAATTGACTTGGCTGTGTAGGCTCTCTTTTGGTTCCATATGAAGTTTAAGGTGGTATTTTCCAGTTCTGTGAAGAGGGTCGTAGGTAGCTTTATGGTGATAACCTTGAATGTATAAATTGCTGTGGGCAGCATGGCCATTATCACAATATTGATTCTTCCTAACCATGAGCATGGAATGTTTTTCCATATGTTTGTGTCCTCTCTTATTTCCTTGATCAGTGCTTTGTAATTCTTCTTGAAGAGATCTTTTACCTCCTTTGTTAGTTGTATTCCTAGGTATTTTATTCTCTTTGTAGCAATTGTATATGGGAGTTTGCTCATGATTTGGCTCTCTGTTTGTTATTGGTGTATAGGAATGCTGTGATTTCTGCACATTGATTTTGTATCCTGAGACTTTGCTGAAGTTGCTTATCAGCTTAAGGAGGTTTTGTGCTGAGACGATGGGGTCTTCTAAATATACCATCATGTTATCTGCAAATAGGGACAATTTGACTTCTTCTTTTCCTAACTGAATGCCCTTTATTTTTCTTGCCTAATTGCTCTAACTAGAACTTCCAGTACTATATTGAGTAGGAGTGATGAGAGAGGGCATCCTTGTCTAGTGCCGGATTTCAAAGGGAATGCTTCCAGTTTTTGCCCATTCAGTATGATATTGGCTGTGGGTTTGTCATAAATAGCTTTTTTTATTTTGAGATACATTCTGTCGATACCTAGTTTATTGAGAGTTTTTAGCATAAAGTGCTGTTGAATTTTGTCAAAGGCCTTCTCTGCATCTATTGAGATAATCATGTGGTTTTTGTCTTTGGTTCTGTTTGTGTGGTGAATTACATTTGTAGATTAGCGTATGTTTAACCAGCCTTGCATCCCCGGGATGAAGCCTGCTTGATTGTGATGTATAAGCTTTTTGATATGCTGTTGCAATCGGTTTGCCAATATTTTACTGCAGATTTTTTTGCATCTATGTTCATCATGGATACTGGCCTGAAGTTTTCTTTTCTTGTTGAGTCTCTGCCGGGTTTTGGTATCAGGATGATGTTGTTCTCATAAAATGATTTGGGAAGGATTCCCTCTTTTTGGATTATTTGCAATAGTTTCAGAAGGAGTGGTACCAGCTCCTCTTTGCATGTCTGATAGAATTTGGTTGTGAACCCATCTGGACCTGGGCTTTTTTTGGTTGGTAGGCTATTAATTGCTGTCTCAACTTTAGCCCTTGTTATTGGTCTATTCAGGGTTTCGACTTCTTCCTGGTTTAGTTTTGGGAGGGTACAAGTGTCCAGGAATTTATCCATTTCTTCCAAGTTTACTGGTTTATGTGCCTAGAGTTGTTTGTAGTAATCTCTGATGGTGCTTTGTATTTCTGTGGAATCTGTGGCAATATACCCTTTATCATTTTTATTGCATCTCTTTGATTCTTCTCTCTTTTCTTTTTTATCAATCTGGCTAGTAGTCTGTCTATTTTGTTGATATTTTCAAAAAAAACCAGCTCCTGGATTTATTGATTTTTTTGAAGGGTTTTTTGTGTCTCTATCTCCTTCAGTTCTCTAATGTTATTTCTTGTCTTCTGCTAGCTTTTGGGTTTTTTTAAATCTTGCTCCTCTAGCTCTTTCAATTTTGATGATAGGGTGTCGATTTTAGATCTTTCCTTGCTTCTCATATGGGTATTTATTGCTATGAATTTTCCTGTAGACACTGCTTTAAATGTGTCCCGGAGATACTGGTATGTTGTGTCTTCGTTCTCATTTTTTTCGAAGAACATCTTTATTTCCACCTTCATTTCATTGCTTATCCAGTCAACATTCAAGAGCCAATTGTTCAATTTCCATTAAGTTGTGCAGTACTGAGTTAGTTTCTTAATCCTGAGTTCTAATTTGATTGCATTGTGGTCTGAGAGACTGTTATGATTTCCGTTCTTTTGCATTTGCATTTCCATTCTTTTGCATTTCCATTCCTTTGCATTTCCATTCCTTTGATTTACTTCCAATTATGTGGTCAATTTTAGAGTAGGTTTGATGTGGTGCTGAAAAGAATGTATATTCTGTGGATTTGGGGTGGAGAGTTCTGTAAATGTCTATTAGGTTTGCTTGGTCCAGATCTGAGTTCAAGTCCTGGATATCCTTGTTAGTTTTCTGTCTCGTTGATCTGTCTAATATTGACAGTGGAGTTTTAAAGTCTCCCACTATTATTGTGTGGGAGTCTAAGTCTCTTTGTAGATCATTAAGAACTTGCTTTATGTATCTAGATGCTCCTGTATTGGATGCATGTATATTTAGGATTGTTAGCTCTTCTTGTTGCATTGATCATTTTACCATTTTGTAATGTCCTTCTTTGTCACTTTTGATCTTTGTGGGTTTAAAGTCTATTTTATCAGAGACTAGGATTGCAACTCTTGCTTTTTTTTTCTCTCTCCATTTGCTTGATAAATCTTCCTCCATCCCTTTATTTTGAGCCTGTGTGTATCCTTGCATGTGAGATGGGTTTCCTGGATATAGCACACTGATAGATTTTGATTTTTTATCCAGTTTGCCAGTCTGTGTGTTTTGATTGGTGCATTTAAGCCCATTTACATTTAAGGTTAATATTGCTGTGTGTGAATATGATCCTGCCATTTTGATGCTAGCTGCTTGTTTTGCCCATTCGTTGATACAGTTTCTTCATTGTGTCGATGCTCTTTACCATTTGGTACATCTTTGGAGTGGCTGGTACTCGTTGTTTCTTTCTACGTTTAGTGCTTCTTTCAGGAGCTCTTGTAAGGCAGATCTGGTGGTGATGACATCTCTGGGCATTGCTTGTTTGTAAAGGATTTTATTTCTCCCTCACTTATGAAGCATAGTTTGGCTGGATATGAAATTCTAGGTCAAAAGTTCTTTTCTTTAAGGATGTTGAATATTGGCCTCCGCTCTCTTCTGGCTTGTAGGGTTTCTGATGTACGATTTGCTGTGAGTCTGATGGGCTTCCCTTTGTGGGTAACCCCACCTTTCTCTCTGGCTACCCTTAGCATTTTTTCCTTCATTTCAACCCTGGTAAATCTGACGATTTACCTTGCAGTTGCTGTTCTTGAGGAATATCTTTGTGGTGTTCTCTGTATTTCCTGGACTTGAATATTGGCCTACCTTGCTAGATTGAGGAAGTTCTCCTGTATAATATTCTGAACAGTGATTTCCAGCTTGGATTCATTCTCTCCATCACATTCAGGTACACCTATCAAACGTAGATTAGGTCTTTTCACGTAATCCCATATTTCTTGGAGGCTTTGTTCATTTCTTTTTCTCTTTTTTCTCTAATGTTGCCTTCTCATTTTATTTCATTGAGTGGATCTTTGGCCTCTGATACCCTTTCTTCTGCTTGGTCGATTCGGCTTTTGAAACTTGTGTATGCTTCGTGAAGTTCTCGTGTTGTTTTTTTCAGCTCCATCAATTCATTTATGTTCTTCTCTAAGCTGTTTATTCTCGTTAGCCTTTCGTCAAAGCTTTTTTCAAGGTTCTTAGTTTCTTTGCGTTGGTTTAGAACATGTTCTTTTAGCTCAGAGAAGTTTGTTATTACCCACCTTCTGAAGCCTTTTTCTATCAATTCATCAGACTCATTCTCCATCCAGCCTTGTCACCTTGCTGGTGAGGATTTGTGATCCCTTGGAGGGGGAGAGGCATTCTGGTTTTGGGTGTTTTCATTCTTTTTATGCTAGTTTCCTCCCATCTTTGTGGATTTATCTACCTGTGATCTTTATAGTTGTGACTTTCAGATGGGTTCTCTGAGTGGACGTCCATTTTGTTGACAATGAAGTTATTTCTTTCTGTTTTTTAGTTTTCTTTCTAACAGTCAGGCCCCTTTGCGATAGGACTGCTGGAGGTCCACTCCAGACCCTGCTTGCCTGGGGATCACCTGCAGTGGCTGCAGAACAGTAAAGGTTGCTGCCAGTTTCTTCTTCTGTTATCTTTGTCCCAGAAGGATACCCACCAGATGTCAGCCTGACCTCTCCTTTATGAGGTGTCTCTTTGGATATGTAGGGGTCGGGGAACTGCTTAAGGAGACAGTCTGTCCCTCATAGGAGCTCAAGTGCCGACCTGTGAGCTCCTTTGTTCCCTTCAGAGCTGCTAGGCAGGTACGTTTACGTCTGCTGCAGCGGAACTCATAACTGCCTTTTTTTCCCAGGTGCTCTGTCCCAGGAAGGTGGGGCTTTATTTTTAAGTTCCTGACATGCTGCTGCCTTTTTTCAGAGATGCCCCTCCCAGCGAGGAGGTAGCCTAGTCACAGTCTGCCAACAGAGGCATTGCTGAGTTGCCGTGGGCTCTGCCCAGCTGCTGTGTGAACTTCCTTGCAGTTTTGTTTATAGAGGTATAGTTAGAACTGCTGTGGTAATGGCAGTCTGCCTCGGTAATGGCAGTCTGCCTCAGTAATGGCGGATTGTCTCTGTAATGGTAGTCTGCCTTGGTAATGACGAACTGCCTCGGTAATGATGACTACTGTGGTATTGGCGGACTGCCTTGGTAATGTTGGACTGCCTCAGTAATGGTGGTCTGCCTTGGTAGTGGTGGACTGCCTCGGTAATGGCAGATGCCCTGCCCCTAACAGAGCTGGTCTGTATCAGGTCCAGCTGTGCTTGCTGTGAAACTCCCAGTCCAGAGAGTTTCAGATTGCTGATCTTTGTAGGGGTGGGACTGGCCGAGCCAGATCATGTGGCTCCCTGTTTCAGCCCCCTTTTTTTCAGTTGAATGGGCAACTCTGTCTCCCAGGCGTTCCAGGTGCCAGGTGAAACAGCACCCAGATTTGTGTGAGTTTTTGTGTGGAGACCTGCTACACCGGCTGAAATAGCTGTGCTGGAGACTCGTGGCACTTTTCGACCCAGGAATCTCCTGGTCTGTGTGCAGTAAAAATTCGTTTAGAAATGCAGTGATTACTCACCCTCTGCATTGTCACTGGGAACTGCAATCCAGAGCTGTTCCTATTAGGCCATCTTGGATCGTCTCCCGATTTTTTTCTAATATAATTTTTTGGCTACATATGATTACAGCTTTGATGTCTTAGGCTAAGTAATTTGGAAGTTGGAAACATTGTAGTGTGAGCTTAGAAAGCTGCTGAATAAGTAGAAATGCAAATGTATAGCATATTTTAAAAGAAATATTGTTTCTGAATGCCAAGTACTGTATGTGTAATAAATCAAAATGCCACCTGGTTTAATTGAATCAATAAAAGAATATGGAAATAGCTTATAGCTTCTCTGCAAATGAGGATGTAAAAGTACTGAAAGATGTTTGAAAACTGCTTTCTCTCTAAAGTATTTTTAAATTCCCCATAACAATTGATATATCCTATTATTTTTGCACAATTTTGGAAATATCTGCAAAGCAAAAAAGACAAGTTTCAATTCAAAACTCAATTTGAATGGTAACAAATTCTGAATTGAGAGATTCCAAATCTAAGAACTTTTGCCATATTTTAAATTATCCCAAGAATACATGGTTTATTAGGATAATATTTATTTTTGCCTTGAATAAATAAAATTAAAGAGGATAATTCTAGTTCTTGGTACAATTAAAGGATTAAGTAAAAGTCTACTTCAAAAATGGTAATGAAATTATTTATATGTACTCATCCTTTACCTTGATTGCCTTCTTTATGCCTTCCATTCCATTTTATATCACTCAGCATGTTGACATACTGTGACAATAAATATATTTTATTTCTAATGTCATCAAATATAAAACCAGAATGCAAACTCAAAAGTATCAAAAAATCATTGTTCATTTTATCTCTCAAAAAGGTGGACAAGAAGGAATGAAATATATACAATTTTTTGATTATTTTAGCATACCTAGAATATATTTTGATTTAAAAGGGGACTTTTTTTCAACAATGTTCCTCATCTCATTAATACTTAATTTATCATTTTTAGAATGAGAAACCATGTTTTTTTCTGTTTTTCCCTTCCTTGGTTTACAGTTAAAATTATTTTATGCTATTACCTTGGTGATACCAAATATTTACAAAGATTTGGGGATATTTTTGGTTCTATTTTCAATTCTGTAACTGTTTTTTCTCCTATCCATCCTCCTTCCCCTTCTCTGCATTTTAATTCTCCACTTTATTTTTTCCTAGCTCCCTCTCTTATTCACATACTTTTACTCCCTCTCTCCCTTCTCTCTCTCTCTCTCTCTCTCTCTCTCTCTCACACGCACACACACACACATACACCCTCACTCAAATCCTTTTTCTGTCATACCCATGCTTAAGGTTTCTAGAAACCTCCTTAGGTCATTCTTATATTAATTTTATAGTTGTTTATCATTTTTCAGTCTAGTCTTGAAAAACACATCTGGTTTTCATTCTAATCAGTACTCCTCTGAGAGTAACATCATATTATAGAAGTCAAACAATTCTCAAATAATAACCCATAATGTTGCAACTTCTGGTAATTTCAACTTTTATTCAGTAACTTTAAAAGAGCTCTTCATGTAGTCCAACTTGGCAGCCTTTTTTTTAAGATAAAAGTTAATGGAGGTGGGGTTTGTATGGGTAATCATTTAAAGAAACAATATTTGGAAACCTGTTTTCCCAAAATGAGAAATCTTTGAAACTAAACATGGAAAATGATTCACTATTTTCATTAGCAATTCATTTCTGAGAGTTCACAATTTAAATGACACATACAACTTATATGGTGTGGAAATGAGGTGATAGTGAAGCCAGTGTCCTAAAAAAGGAAGGCGAAAACACTAGAACTACTAAGAAAGAGCAAATAGATGTTAAGTGAGAAATTATTGAAAACTACTTACAAAACATGAAACTATGTGCATTATGAAACTATGTACATTATGAGAGGATATAGTGTTTAGAGGTAATATGGAACAAAGGGGCCTGTGGGGAGCTTTCAGAATTCGAATGATTTACAATCAGATATTCTGAATTTGAATTATTGTTCTTAATAATTGTGTGACATAGGCAAGTTATTTAACTTCTCTGAGTCCATCACATGTTACAAGAATAATAGAGGACAAATTTCCACTTGAAGAAGCTTAAAGGGCTGAAGAGTGGATGCAAAAATAAATAGGGTGCTTTAGAAAATCCGAAGTGAGAGTACAGTTGTGAAAGAAGATGATTAGATAATTCTAGTGGCAACACTATGGGTGAGATTGAGCAGAAACCTCGTGTGGTAAGGTGAGCCTAAAAAGAAATGAGAAAAGGAGAACAAGGGAAATATTAGAGCCTGGATGAGCCTAATAAACAGTAAAAGCAAGATGAATATAGTAGAAAACAGAAAGAGACTATTCTTCTGGCATATATCTCTATTTTACATATTAAAGGCTTACATGGCACTTACTGCATGCCAGGCAGTTTTCTAAGCATTTTATAAAATTAAATAATGCAGTTGTATTAAGTTGACATTATTTTTATCCTCATTTTGCAAATGATGAAACTAGTCTTAGGGATAGTTTGCCAGAACAAAGAAAGAAGTGGAATAAAATTTGAGGTGACTTAAGTTCTCCAGCAAACATTGCTAGAAAGTTCAAGGAAAGATAGTTTTCTCCAGGAAGAAAATAGTAATAACAAGAATAAATACAACAACATAATTTATTGAGCCTTTATTAAGTGCCAGCTTTTATATAAACTTTAACACTTTATTAAGTGTTTTAAGTTTATATAAATCTCTCTTTTGATATATAGTCCCATATATATATTATATATATACATATGTATATATATTTCAAATGCATATGAAAATGTATATATAATATATATATGAGACAGAAAGAGAGAAGGAGGGGTAATAAAAGAATACAAGTACACCTTTATCCTCATTTTCCAGATGAAGAAAGAAGACACGAGACTTTAAGTAACTTTTACAAGTTAATAAAGTTTGAAATAAATTGGGATATTTATACAGACAGGTTAATCTGAAGCCTGAGCCTTTAGTCACTATTACTTTCAACATAGGATTTATTTTCATAAAGGGGATGGGGAGGGTGTCCCTAACATGCTTCACTTTTTCAAGTGTACAGCATCTTAAAGTGGAAAATGCTAGTTGACATGGTTAGTTCACATGTAAAGAACCCAAATAAGAAGCCCTCCAATACTGAAGTGAAACTTGCTAAGAAAATAAACATACTCATCTTCAGAGGACACTCATGCCAGCCAGCCATAATACTAAACTAAATCTTTAATCATGCATATAAACCAAAGATGGCAAACATTTGGAGAAAATAAGAGAGATCAAAGTGAAGGCACGAAGAAAACTGATCCTTCAGAAACGTAATCCAGGAAATATAAAATATGTATTTCAAATTCTTACTAGAATTTATGTACTTATTCATTTAAAAAAAATTCACTATGCACCTCCTACTATGTATCAGACTTGGAATTGTGGTAGTAAATGCCATGGTGATATAGCCCCAGCCTTCCACCCCCAGAAACAACAACGACAACACATTACTTGCTTCCATGGAGCTTATTTGAAATTATATTGCATTATTTAAAAAGCATGATCTGACAGAAAATGAAGCAGAAAAAACAGAATTAGGAATCAAGAATGTGATAGAGAACAAATAACTTGACAGAATGGTTAAATAATAGACTGAATATGGATAAAGAACAAATATATGACTTGTAATGTCCAGCATTCAAAATTAGAAAAAACAGAGGCAGAAAATAGATAAATGTTAAAGGATATGGAAGATCAATTTAGATAATGAACATACATGTGCATGTGTCTTTATAATAGAACAATTTATAATTCATTGGGTATATACCCACATTGTCTTCCACAGTGGTTGAACTAATTTACACTCCCACCAAAAGTGTAAAAGTGTTCCTATTTCTCCACATCCTCTCCAGCATCTGTTGTCTCCAGATTTTTTAATGATCACCATTCTAACTGGCGTGAGATGGTATCTCAACGTAGTTTTGATTTGCATTTCTCTAATGACCAGTGATGATGAGCATTTTTTCATATGTTTCTTGGCCTCATATATGTCTTCTTTTGAAAAGTGTCTGTTCATATCCTTTGCCCACTTTTGAATGGGCTTGTTTTTTTCTTGAAAATCTGTTTTAGTTCTTTGTAGATTCTGGCTATTAGCCCTTTGTCAGGTGGGTAGATTGCAAAAATTTTTTCCCATTCTGTTGGTTGCTGATTCACTCTAATGACTATTTCTTTTTCTGTGCAGAAGCTGTGGAGTTTGATTAGGTCCCATTTGTCTATTTTGGCTTTTGTTGCCAATGCTTTTGGTGTTTTAGTCATAAAGTCCTTGCCTATGCCTATGTCCTGAATGGTTTTGCCTAGATTTTCTTCTAGGGTTTTTATGGTGTTCGGTCTTATGTTTAAGTCTTTAATCCATCTGGAGTTAATTTTAGTGTAAAGTGTCAGGAAGGGGTCCAGTTTCTCATTTCTGCATGCGGCTAGCCAGTTTTCCCAACATCATTTATTAAACAGGGAATCCTTTCCCCATTGCTTGTTTAGCAGTTGTTTTTTTGAAAAAAATTAATAAACTATATAGACTGCTAGCTAGACCATTAAAAAAAACAGAGAAGATCCAAACAAACACAATCACAAAGACAAAGGGGATATTACCACTTACCCCACAGAAATACAACCATCAGAAAATACTACAAACACCTTTATGCACACAAACTAGAAATGCTAGAAGGAATGGGTAAATTCTCAGACACATGCACACTCCTAGGACTGAACCAGGAAGAAATTGAATCCCCTGATAGACCAATAACAAGTTCTGAAATTAAGGCAGTAATAAATAGCCTACCAACCAATGAAAATGTAGGACCAGATTCATAGCTGAATTCTACCAAAAGGTACAACGAAGAGCTGGTCCATTTCTAATGAAACTGTTTCAAAAAATTGCAAAGGAGGGACCCCTCCCTAGCTCATTCTATGAGACCAGCATCATCTTGATACCAAAACCTGGCAGAGATACAACTTCAGGCCAATACCCTTGATGAACATAGATGCAAAAATCCTCAACCAAATACTGGCAAACCAAATCCAGCAGCACATCCAAAAGCTTATCCATCATGATCAAGTTGGCTTCATCCCGGGGATGCAAGGTTGGTTCAACATACACAAATCAGTAAATGCAATTCATTACATAAACAGAACTAAAGACAAAAACTACATGATTATCTCAATAGGTGCAGAAAAAGACCTTTGATAAAATTCAACTCCCTTTCAAGTTAAAAACTCTCAATAAACTAGGTATTGAAGGAACATATCTCAAAATAATAAGAGCCATATATGAAAAACCTACTGCCAATATCATACTGAATAGACAAAAGCCAGAAGCATTCCTGTTGAAAACCAGCACAAGACAAGGATACCCACTCTTACCACTCCTATTCAACAAAGAATTGGAAGCTCTGGCCAGGGCTATCAGGCATGAGAAAGAAATAAAGCGTATTCAAATAGGAAGAGAGGAAGTCAAATTATCTTTCTGTGTAGGTGGCACAATTTTATATCTAGAAAACCCCATTGTGTCAGTCCAAAAGCTTCTTAAGCTGATAAGCAACTGCAGCAAAGCCCCAGGATACAAAATCAATGTGCAAAAATTGCTTGCATTCCTATGCACAAACAGTAGGCAAGCAGAGAACCAAATCATGAATTGTGAATGAACCCCCGTTCACAATAGCTATGAAAAGAATAAAATCCTAGGAATTACAGCTAACAAGGGAAGTGAAGGACCTCTTCAAGGGGAACTGCAAAGCGCTGCTCAAAATTAGAGGACACAAACAAATGGAAACACATTCTATGCTCATGGATAGAATCAATATTGTGAAAATGGCCGTATGGCCCAAAATAATATATAGATTCAATGTCATTGACATTCTTCACAGAATTAGGAAAAACTTTTAAAATTTATATGGAATCAAAAAAGAGCCCAAATAGCCCTTTCTCTGCAAAAACAAAGAAGAGCCAATATACAGATTATTGATGTGTCTTTCTGTCATGCACTTTGCTTGTCTTATAGTAGTTTATTGTACACCAAGCACTGTCTATAAAAGAACTATAGAGTCTGAAGATGATGTTATTTGTCACCAGAGGTGGTTCTTCCTTTTCTCATTTAGGATGAGGGACTGAGACCGTGTTTTAATCAGTGGTTGAGCTGGATAAGAGCTGGAATGCAGTTTTGGTAAGATTAACTCATGTTTTGTTCTCCTCTGTTCTTTGGGCATGGCTTTCATGGGCTTTAAATTAAGAAACTGGAAGTTTCTGAATCCTCAGCCATGAAAAGTTAGGGAGATTCAATTCTATCCTTTTTTTAAAATTTTATTTTTTATTTTGTCAAAGGCCTTCTCTGCATCAATTGAGATAATCATGTGCAATTCTATCCTTTGAATGTGTTGACCTTAACTCTTTAACCTTCAATACCACACATTTTCAAAATTTAATATATGTGTTTATGAAAAGACCAACCAGGTATTTGTGAGACTGCCTCGTAGACTCTGTAAGAACTGTAAAAGACTTCATAGAGACTTCATAAGTTTTTGACCCAGCCCTGCCTTAGCCTTTAAAAACACTACATAATTCAGCAAATATCCTATGGTAAAAACTGGCTGTGACATGTGATGCTGCTCTAAATTTTTGTACCTGCCTGCATAGTTGTCCAAAGTTCTGATGGTTCATTGCTTCCATAGTAACATAACTCTGCCTATGCTAACCCTGATTCTCAGTAGTACTCAGAATCTATAGATGCCTTCAAGGGATGAAAATAACTGAGATTGTCAGCTTATATAAGAAAGACTCTTCCCTCTCTAGAATTTTAAATTCTCCCTTTCCCATTGTTTTCATTGTCCTTAAAATAGCATTTTTGTAATATCTCTAGGTTTTTCTAATTATTGATGTGGAAACATTGCCTATAAGAACTACAATATCCTACTGAGAAGCAAAAGTCTCAGGTAGATTTTTAAAAACCATCTTTATTCTTCTTACAAAAAACAAAACTTAACCCCCCCTAGAAAAGTTGAAAACAAAGCAATAGAAAAAGAATTACCATGTAACTATTTACGAAAAGAAAGCTAGCATAGTAGTATTTATGTGGGATAAATTAAAAGTTAAGGAAGAAGGCATTGGTGAGTATGAATGTGTATGTACCAAAAATATTGCCTAGAAATATATAAAGCAAAAATGTTCAGACTCTCATGGATTAACTGACAAATGCATAACTACAGTGTAATATTTTAATCCTCCTCTCTTAAATAACAATAGTTAAGTCTATTAAAGAATATTTATTAGGAAAACATTAGTATATTTGGCATAAGTGTATGTGTATTAGACACTGCATTCAACAGTCAAGACTAAACATTCAAGTGAAGATACAAGTGGAACAATTACAAACATTTTCCACATACTATCATAAATGAAATCTCAGCAGTATATAGACTTTATTACCTTCCTACTGCTCCTCACCAACTGATGTCCTCTCTTTCTTTTTACCCTAAATTAAACATGGGTAATCATTATATTTATTTATTTGTACTCACCTTCAACCCTTTTGCAATTCTTTACCTTTTCAGTTCACTGAAAAAGCCACAAACCTAATTAAAGATAATTCTCCACACCTGAATCGAGCACCTAATGTGTATACAGAAATTATACAATCATGCTGAGTCGTGTCATTTTTAATTTATAATTATGTAACTGAAATCGGCCTTAATTCTGTCAATCATACTGCATTCCCTATTACTTTATTTCTCCCCTTCATCTAAACAACTACTCCCACCTTTATTTCTCTTCAAATCTCCAGCACCACCTCCCCATCTTCAATCTCAGATGGTGACTTTGCTTTCTACTTCAATTAGAAATTTAAAGCAATGAAAACTTCCACAAATTCCAACCACCACATCTGCCCAATTACCAGCATTATGTACCATATTCTCTCTTTCCCTTCTGTGCTCCTATCTAAGGTCAACTTTTCCTGGTAACCTCATTTACACCTCCAAGTATCCCATGAATTGGTGTTGACGGTATCATTTTACAGTTGGAGGGAAAGGTTCAAAGTCAAATCATTAGGGAAGAACTGTTCTAGCTCTGTGTTCTCTATCCGCTTGTTACTCAAAGGGTGGTTCCTCAGAACAGCAGCATCACCAATACCTGTGATGTTGTTGGGCCCCAGACCTAATTAATCCAAAAAGGGGATGCATTTTAAAAAAGATTCTCAAGTGTTTCTCATGCTCTTTGATATTTAAAGAACATTCCTGTATACCAGTCTGTCCTTTCCCATGCACATTCCATTATAGTATAGTGGCACCAATTATTGTAAAAATAAAATTAGTTCATAGATCATGTTTTACTAGAATTCAGTCCATCTCCAAGGTACTAACTAATTCAAGACCTCCATAAATTGTTAGTTTCTTGCAAATGAAGTTTCTGATGGTGATGGTGTTCCTTCTTTTGGTGTGATTGATTTGATTAAGTTTGGATTCAGTTAGTCTCAGTAGTCAGGGTAGGAGCTTGGTGGTAGCCAGATCAAAGAATTTGGAATTACCAGCCTTATAAGAGATAATTTTTATTGTATTCATTCATTTTAACTGTTAATTTCTTATTCACTGAGAAAGAACTTGGTTTAATTAAAAACAGAACAAAATTTTGCAAATTTGATCTTGGTCTATGGACTTATTTTAAGGCATATTGTTAGTGGTGAACATTGGGAACCCACCTATGGAAAAAGTTTGAGAGCCTATAATTTATTTTTTAAAATAATGGAATTAAATATTAGTTTTTTTGTTAAGTATAGAAGCCTGACTTAGAGTAAACATTCTGATGGAAATATTTTAGTTAAAGGATGGGGAACTGACACAACATCATTAAGACTTCTGCTAGCATTTTTCCCATTAGAGCACAATGACTCCAGACAAAGAGGAAAAGATATAGGTGAACCACAGCACCGTCCATTTACATGAAGAGGAAAACACATTGAGCTCTTGTGAAAGTTTTATGTCTTCTACACTTGAGCCCTCTGACCATATTTTGAAAGAAACATGCATTTCAAATAAAGTATACATACACTGAACTTTCCAAAACAAAAATTTCATTATCCTTTTCATTACATTATTTCAAGGTTTTAAATATTTAAATTAAAAATACTCCACTTTATGCTTCTACAGTGTCAGGTAACTATATACTTCTTGGCTCGTCTTTTCTTCATGATTTTCATGCTGGTTGTATTGATCCATTACTGTTGCTATTACAAAGAGCTACACTCAGCTAACAAAAAGTTTAAAGCCCTTGGCAAACATTTCAAAGTTATTAGATTACAAAAAGTAAATGAGACATAATTGCTTTCATCTTCCAATAGACTATCATGTTACCTTTCTCCATTACAAATAATCTGTGGGGAAATTAAGTTTATGACCATTTGAAATAATTAGGCTTATTAACAGCTTATGACTTAAGAGGTAAAGCCACATCACTCACATCATTTATTTAGCAACTATAATATTTAAATGAACTCATAATTACTCACCAGTTATTTCAATCATCCTCAAAGATTTGAGTTCAATGCATTATTTCCTGACAGACACATTTTTAAAAGCTTCTTACACTTGGATAACCATTCCATCTTAATGTGTTTGCTCTTTGTCTTCTTCACGTTCTTAAAGTAAGGACATTTGGGGTGGTCTTTTCATTGTCTTGCCTCGTTACTCAACCTCGCTTTTATGTACATTCCATTGCCTGAATTCATTTTCCATGTTTGAACCCCTGCAAATCTAATCAGGTCTTAAGACCTCACTGACTACCTCATCCCACAGTCTCTTTTGCATCCTAAAAGTTTCATTTCTGACCCAATATATTTGCCCCTTTATCTCATATTAACTTTATAATAGATGTTGAATTTTCCACAACTGTGACCTGTAATGTGTTTTATCAACCTCTTTGATCATAAGTGACTGTAAAAGGCTGTATTCTTTGCTTGTCTTGAAACTTGCAGTGTTTTTCACATAGTCTACTGTTACTAAACCAAATGTGGGTCTGCTTGCCTGGCACAGTAAAGCCAAACACCCACACCAAGGTTCAGCAACAGTAAGGAGGGCATTTATTTGCAGGGTGCCAAGCAAGGAGAATTGGGCAGCTAATCCTTAAGAGCTGGCCTCCCCAATGGCCCATAAGCAAGGGCTCTTAAAAGCAGAGGTGTATTTTAGGAAAGCAGAAGTTACAGTCAAAGCTGTAAATCAATACCTGGGGATTATATTACTACATTGGTTTGGCCCAAAATGGTAGGCTTTCTTTAAGTGGAGCTTACAGGGCATAGGTGGATTCAGATATTCTTTGGTTTACAGTTGCTTAGGGAAGTCAAGACTTTGTTTAAAAACTTGGGGTCATCAGAAGGGAATGTTGTGATTTGACCAGTGAGCATTACTCTCTCTGTGCCCTTCAGGAAAAAATTCAGAACGAAGAACAGCAATCCAATTTCATATTCCCGTTATCTGAAGTCTGTGTAACTGTGGTTGGCATTTTTCAACTGATGGGGTCTGGGTTTCTGAAAAACAATTTAGGGACGTGTGTCATCTTTAGTTTCTATAGGGAACCAAACATTTTGTCCTTCTTGCTTATTGAATTGCTGATTTACTTGTCAAGGCTAGCTATATGCCTGGAATTTCCCTTGAAGGGATTCAAGACTTTTCCCTTATTTTCATGCTTGGGGTGTCCCAGCAGGCCCTTAAGAGGGGTCTCTGCTGTGTCTTGCTACAAGAGCCATTTCTTAAATAAGTGTGTGAACAAATGAATAAATGGAAAATAGCTGATTTAGGCTGGAGAAATCACATTTGTGAGGTTTTTTTCCTGCTTAGTAGAGGTAGGTTAATTTGATCTATCTCTTCATGTCTTAATTCATATAATCTAAAATAAAGAACATAATTTGAACATAAATTAAATTTTTAAAAGGTCTCACTTTTACAAATGAAGAAACTAGAACTAGTCCTGAATCTTGACGCCATGGTCTTCCTAAGAACAATTCTTTCCAGTGGAGATACCAGATTAATAGCAGTGTCTCGGTTGTTAGGCTGTTTCAAGGAAGGGTTAACTGAAAGGTATGGCAAAGCACATAGGTCAGTTCATATTGGATGTCACATATTTAAAGTTTTTATTATTAAAACAATGGGCAATATATTTGTATATATTTGTATATATATTTCATTATGTATCTGCCCATTTTTTCACATAAGGATTCTTTTACATAGCTGTACATAAATGTGTTGAATACAACAGCATAAAATAGCATTTTAAATAAGCAGATAAGGAAAAGAGGGTTAAAAGTGAGATAGGAGGGAAGATTAAAGACTGAAATGAGGTTAGAATGTGAAATCCTGTTCAAAAATCTTTTACTATTGCTAGACTTGGCCCATGAATTAGATTGGCTCTGAGCATTCTATCTGTCAAGGCAAAGGAAATGACAGTGCCACTTTGGATAACTGGGAAGTATCCCAAAACAAAACAATATGCACATCAAGTACACCTATTCTTTATACTAACATAAGATAGTATTTTTTTTTCTTGTGGATCCCTGTATCAAACAGGATGGACAGAATTATGCTACAGTAACAAATATTAGCAAAATCTTAGTGGCTTATGCTGACAAAGATTTATTTTTCACTCACACTGTGTGTTCATTGCATATAAGATGGGGTCTCTATCTACCGTAGTAACTCATACATACAAGCCAAAGGAGACTTTATCTCATTTATAATCAGTGAAGCGGGAGGAAGAGAAATGGGTGGCTGGTATATTGGTTCTTAAAGCTTCCATTCGGAAAAGACATGTTTCATCTCAGCTCAAATTTCTTCATTTCATTGCCCACAGCAAGCCCCATGTTCATAATCTTCAGCAAACTTAAAGATAGTTTGCAGTCCAACCTTGTGCCTTGTAAGGATGTAAAGGTGAATATTTCTGAATAGCCAAATTGATTACCACACTCTCCATAGAGAAGCATTGCATAATGTAATGAGTTGTGTTGACATATAAAATACCACCAGAACTGAGTCTATGACATTGTACTGTGTTGACCAAGGGTGTAAAGACAAGGCAAAAGCTGACAAAAATGGTTCTACCAGTGGCTAGGAAATCAGTTTTGATACATAGCTCTTTACTGGTCTACCTTAATTCAGGAATATGTTTCAGATTGTCTAAAGAAATAGATAAAAGTTACTCCTAAATATATATTGCTTCTCTCAACACAGCTTTTATATGTATGAACTAATAGTGAGTTTGCATTTATATCCCTTCAGAAATAATATTAATAACAATATTAATATTAATAATCTTAATAACAATATTAATGTTTTTCTTTTTAAAAATTTAATAGCTTTTGAGGTACAAATGTTTTTGTTACATGGGTGAATTACATGGTGCTGAATTCTGAGATTTTAGTGCACCCATCACCCAAGTAGCGTACATTTTACCTCTAATGTGTAGTTTTTTATCCCTAGCCCTCTTCTCACCCTCCCATTTCTGAGTCTCTAAAATCCAGTATATCACTTTGTACCCCTTTGCATACTTATGGCTAAGCTCCCACTTAAAGGTGAGAAGATGAGGCTTTTAGTTTTCCACTCCTGTGCTATTTCACTTGGAATAATGACCTCCAGCTCCATCTAAGTAGTTGCAAAAGATATTATTTCATTCCTTTTAATGGCTGAGTAGTATTCCATGGTGTGTGTGTACCACATTTTCTTTGTCCACTCATTAGTTGATGAGCACTTAGGTTGGTTCTATGTATTTGCAATTGTGAATTGTGCTACTATAAACATACATGGGCAAATGTCTTTTTTGTATAATGACTTCTTTCCTTTGGGTAGATACCCCATAGTGAGATTGCTGAATCAAGTGGCAGTGCTACTTTTAACTCCTCAAGGCCTCTCCATTACTGTTTTCCATAGAAGTTGTACCAATTTACTTTCCCACCCATAGTGAATAAGCATTCCCTTTTCCCCACATCCGTGCCAAGCTTACTGATGTTGAGCATTTTTTCATATGTTTGTTGGCCATTTGTATATCTTCTCTTGAGAAATGTCTATCCATGTCCTTTGCCCACTTTTTAATGGAATTATTTGTGTTTTTTTCTTGGTAATTTGTTTGAGTTCCTTGTACATTCTGGATACTAGTCCTTTTTTGGATGTGCAGTTTGCAAATATTTTCTCCCATTCTATGGGTTTTCTGTTTAGTCTGTTGATTATTTCTTTTGTTGTGCAAAAGGTTTTTAGTTTAATTGGTCCAATTTATTTATTTTTATTTTTGTTACATTTGCTTTTGGGACCTTTGTTATAAATTTTTTGCCTAGGATAATGTCTTGAAGAGTTTTTCCAATATTGTCTTCTAGAATTTTTACAGTTTCAGGTCCTATATATAAGTCATTGATTTATCTTGAGTTGATTTTTGTATAAGGTGAGAAATAAGAATTCAGTTTCATTCTTCTTCTACATGTGGCTTGCCAGTTTTTCCAGCACCATTTAATGTAATAAATGATGTCAGTTCCCCAACTTATGTTTTTGTATACTTTGTCGAAGATCAGTTGGCTGTACATAATTGGCTTTATTTCTGGGTTCTCTATTCTGTTCCATTGGTCTAGGTGCCTACTTTTATACCAGTACCATGCTGTTTTAGTAACTATAGGCTTATAGTATAATTTGAAGTCTGGTAGTGTGATGCCTCCAGATTTGTTCTTTTTGCTTAGAATTTTATAGCTATTTGGGCTCTTTTTTGTTTCCACATGAATTTTAGGATTGTTTTTCTAATTCTGTGAAAAACAATGTTGGTATTTTTATGGGAATTGTATTAAATCTGTAGATTACTTTGGGCAGTATGGTCATTTGCACAATATTGATTCTTGCAATCCATGAGCATGAAATGTGTTTTCACTGGTTGTGTCATCATAACTTCTTTCAACAGTGTTTTGTAGTTCTCCTTGTAGAGATCTTTCACCTCCATGGTTAAATATATTCCTAGGTATTTTATTTATTTTTTATGTTTTTGTAGCTATTATAAAAGAGATAGCATTCTTGATTTGATTCTCAGCTTGATCATCAACAATGACATTGTTGTACGTCGACTTTGAAACCTGAGACTTTATTGAATTCGTTTATTAAATCTAGGAGTTTTTTGGAGGAATCCTTAGGATTTTCTAGGTGTGCAATCATATCATCTGCAAACAGTTATAGTTGGACTTTCTCTTTTCCAGTTTCAATGTCCTTTATCTCTTTCTCTTGCCTAATTGGTCTGGATAGTACTTCCAGAACTATATTGAATAGGAGTGGTGAAAGTGGGCACCCTTGTCTGTTTCTATTCTGAGGGGAAATGCTTACAACTTTTCCCCATTCAATAAGATGTTGGCTGTGGGTTTGTCATATATGGCTTTATTATTTTGAGGTAGGTGCCTTCTATGCCCGGTTCTTATTATAAAGGGATGCTGCCTTTTATAAAATGCTTTTTCTGCATCTATTAAGATAATAATATGGTTTTTGTTTTTAATTCTGTTTATGTGATGTATCACATGTATTGACTTGCGTATGTTAAACATCCCAGTATACCTGGAGTGAAACCCACTTGACCATGATAAATTATCTTTTTGACATCCTTTGGGATTTGGTTAGCTAGTATTTTGTTGAGGATTTTTGAAACTGTGTTCATAAGGAAAATTAATCTGTAGTTTTCTTTTTTGCTGTGTCTTTTCCTGGTTTTGGTATCTGGATGATACCAGCTTCATAGAATGATTTAGGGAGGATTTTTTCCTTCTCAGTCTTTTGGAATAGTTTCAGTAGGATTAGTACCAATTCTCTGAATGTCTGGTAGAATTCAGGTATGACTCCATCTGGTCCTGGGATTTTATTTTGTTGATAATTTTTAAATTACTGATTCTGTCTCACTGCTTCTTACTGATCTTTTCAAGGTTTCTATTCCTGATTTAATATAGGAGAATTGTATGTTTCCAGGAATTTGTCCATTTCCTCTAGGTTTTCTAGTTTGTGCACATAAAGGTATTCATAGTAGTCTTGAATGATTCTTTTTGTAATTCTGTGATGAGTCGTAATATCTCCAGTTTCATTTCTAATTGAGCTTATGTGGATCCTCCCTCTTCTTTTCTTGGTTAATCTACCTAATGGTCTATCAATTTTGTTTATTTTTTCAAAGAACCAGCTTTTTGTTTCATTGATCTTTTGTATTGGTTTGTTTCTTTGAATTTTATTTAGTTCTGCTCTGGTCCTTGTTATTTTCTTCTCGCTTCAGGTTCAGTTTGTTCTTGTTTCTCTAGTTCCTTTATGTGTGACATTAGGTTATCAGTTTGTGCTCTTTTAGACTTCTGGATGTAGGCATTTAGCACTATAAACTTTCCTCTAAGCACTGCTTTTGCTGTATCGTAGAGATTTTGATAACTTGTGCCATTATCATCATTCAATTCAAATAATTTTTACATTTCCATCATGATTTCATTGTTAACCCAGATATCAGTCAGGAGCAGATTATTTAATTTCCATGTATTTGTGTAGTTTAGAGGGTTCCTTTTAGAGTTGATTTCTAGCTTTATTCCACTGTGGCCTGAGAAGATATTTGATATGATTTTGATTTTTTCAAATTTATTGAGACTTGTTTTATGGCCTATTATGTGGTCTATCTTGGAGCATGTTCCATGTGCTCATGAGAAGAATGTATATTCTAGAGATCTTAGGTAACATGTTCTGTAAATATCTTTAAGTTCATTTGTTCTAGCATGTCATTTAAGTCCACTATTCCTCTATTGACTTTCTGTCCTAAAGATCTGTCTAGTGCTGACAGTCTCCCACTGTTATTGTTTTGTTGTCTATCTCATTTCTTAGGGAAATAACCTAGGGAGACGCTGGCTGGCACAGCTAAAGGAGGGCTTGCACCATCCCTCCCCCAACCCCAGACAGTGGAGCTTATAGCAACAAAGGTGACTACTTCCTTCTGCTTAAAGAGGGGAGAGCAAAGAGTAAAGAAAACTTTGTCTTGCATCTTGGATACCTACTAGGCCACAGCAATATAGGCCACCAGGTAGAGTCCTGAGGCCGCCATTTCAGGCCCTAGCTCCTGGATGACATTTCTAGTCATACTCTGCGTCAAAAGGGAAGCTGCTTCCTTGAATGGAAGGGCCTAGTCTTGGCAGGATCCATCACCTGCTGACTAAAGAGCACATGGTCCCTGAATAACAACCAGTGATACCTAGGGAGTACACCACGGGCCTTGGAATCTGAGGTATGCTGGCTTAAGTGGAGACCCAGCACAAACCCAGCTGTAGTGGCTACAGTGAAAGACTACATCTGTTTGAGAGAAGCAGAGAGAAAAGTAGAGAGGACTTTCTCTTTCACCATAGGTACTAGCTCAGTCATAATGGGGAAGAGCAACACACAGACTCTTGGGGTCCTTGCTTCCTAGCCTAAGCTCTTGGAAAACATTTCTGGGCCTGCTCTGGGCCATAGGGGAGCCCACTGTCCTGAAGGGTGAGTTCCAGGCTTGGAAGCATTAACCACAAGCTGACAGAAGAGCCCTTGGGCTTTAAGCAAACATGGTGGTGGCCTGGAAGGACCCTCTGTGGTGGTTGTAGCCACAGGGAGGAGCTCCTCTGCCTGTTGAAAGTGGAGAGAAGAGCAAGAAAAACTTTGTATTATGGTTTGAATGCCAGCTTAGCCACAGTAGAGTAAATATCAGGTAAATTGTTAAGGTTTTAGACTCTAATCACTGACTCCAAGACTGTATCTCTGGACATGCTTGAGCTCACAAGAGAAGAAGACTCTCTGACAATTCAGTGGTCACTAATCTGTCTTGAGGGGAGGGGAAATACTTCCGCCTACCCTTTCAGTGGGACTTCAAGTTCCCTAGGCATCAATCTCTACCTAAAAGAACATACCAACCTGAAGGCAAGGGTCTTGGGCAAGGCCTAGTGCTGTACTGGCTTCAGATCTGAGCCAGTGAAGTTCCAGTGGTGGTAGCCACAGGGGTTCTTGCATCACCACACCCGTAGTTCCAAGTGACTCAGCACAGAGATATAAACTTCTTATGTTTGGGAGAAAGTAAGGAAAAGGAACAAGAGTCTCTGTGTGATATTCCAGAGAATTCTTCCAGATCTTACCCAAGACCACCAAGGTGATACCACTACAAGTCTGCAAAACTATAGCATTATCGGTCTTGGGCTCCAAGTTCCTGTGAATGTCTGGAAAGCCTTTCCAAGAAAGACAGGCACAAACAAGCCCAGGCTGTGAATACTACAATCAATACCTAACTCTTTAGTGCCTAGACACCAAAGAATATCTACAAGCATCAACACCATCCAGAAAAACATGAACTCACCAAGTAAATTAAATAAGGCACCAGAGGTCAATCTGGAGAAACAGAGATATATGACCTTTCAGGTAGAGAATTCAAAATAACTGTTCTGAGGCAACTCAGAAATTCTAGATAACATAGAGAAGGAATTGAGAATTCTATAAGATAAATTTAAGAAAGAGATTGAAATAATTTAAAAGAATCAAGCAGAAATTTCAGAGTTGACAAAGTCAGGTGACATGGTAAAGAATGCATCAGAGTCTCTTAACAGAAAAATTGATCAAGCAGAATGAAAATTAGTGAGTTTGAAGACAGGCTATTTGAAAATACACAGTCAGAGAAGACAAAAGAAAAAAGAATTAAAAGCAATAAAGCATATCTACAAGATCTAGAAAATAGCCTCACAAGGGAAAGTTGAAGAGTTATTGACCTGAAGACAAGGTAGAGAAAGAGATAGAAGTAGAATGTTTATTCAAAGGGGTAATAATATCAGAGAACTTCCCAAACCAAGAGAAAGATATCAACATTAAAATATGAGAAGGTTATTAAACACCAAGCAAATTTAATGCAAAGAAGACTAAGAACACTACATCAAGGTATTTAATAATCAGATTCCCAAAGGTCAAGGATAAGGAAAGAATTCTAAAAGCAACAAGAGAAAAGAAACAAATGAAGCTCCAATACAACTGGCAGCAGACTTTTCAGTGGAAATCTTACAGGCCAGGTGAGAATGGCATGACATGTTTAAAGTACTGAAGGAAAAGAAAGCATTTACTCTAGAGTAGTATATACGTGAAAATATCCTTTAAACATGAAGGAGAAATAAAGACCTTCCCTGACATGTCCTATAAGAAATGCTTAAGATACTTCTTCAATCTGAAAGAAAAGGATGTTAATGAGCAAGAAGAAATTATCTGAATCTACAAAACTCATGAGTAATAGTAAATACACAGAAAAACACAACATAGTATAATACTATCAATGTGGTATATAATGTTCTTGTGACTTAAGTAGAAAGACTAACTGATGAGCCAGTCAAGCTAATAACTGTAACAGCCTTTCAGTACACTAAGACAAAAAGAAGCAACAAAAAGTGAAAAAGTGGAAGAATGAAGTTAAATTATAGAGTTTTTATTAATTTCCTTTTTCCATGTGTGCTTGTTTATGCAAATAGTTATGTTGTCATTGGTTTAAAATAATGGGTTATAAGATAATATTTGCAAGTCTTAGGGTAACCTCAAATAAAAAAAATATATGGTGGATCCACAAAAAGATATAAAGGAAAAAATTAAAGCATACTAACAAACAGTAAAAATTACCTTCACTGAAAGAAAGATGAGAAGAAAGATAAGATGGAAGAGAAATCCACAAAACTCCTAGAAAACAAATAATAAAATGGCAGGAATAAGTACCTATGTATCAATAATAACATTAAATGTAAATGAACTAAACTCTTCAATCAAAAGACATAAAGCGGCTGAATGGCTGAAAAAACAAGACCCAGTGATATGTTGCCTACAAAAAATACACTTCACCTGTAAAGATACACATAGACTGAAAATAAAGCAATGAAAACAGACATCCCATGCCAATGGAAACCAATAAAGACCAGGAGTATCTATACTTATATCAAATGAAATAGATTTCAAGACAAAAACTATAAAAAGAGACAAAGGACATCATTATAAAATGATAAAGGAGTCAATTCAGTGAGAGGATATAACAATTGTAAGTATATAGGCACCCAACATTGGAAGAATCAGTTATATGAAGTAAATATATTATTAGAGCTAAAGAGAGCGATAGACCCCAATACAGTAATAGCTGGAGACTTGAACACCCTGCTTTCAGCATTGAACAGATCTTTTAGATAGAAAACCAACAAAGAAACATTGGATTTAATCTGTACTATAGAATTAATGGACTTAATAGATATTTACAGAACATTTTCTCCAGTGGCTACAGAGTATACATTGTTTTCTTCAACACATGTATCATTCTCAAGGATAGATAGATCACAAAACAAGACTTGAAAATTTTCAAAAAAAAATTGAAATATCAAGCATATTCTCTGACCACAATGGAATAAAGTTAAAAATCAATAACAAGAGGATTTTTAGAAACTATATAAACACATAGAGATTTTAAAATATGCTTCAGTGGGTCAGTGAAGAAATTAAGAAGAAAATTTAAAACTATTTTGAAGGAAATGATAATGGAAACACAACATTCTAAAATGTATAGGATACAGCAAAAGCAGTATTAAAAGAGAAAATTATAGCTGTAGGTGCCTACATCAAAAATGAAGAAATATATCTCAAAAAATAGAAAAGCAAGAGCAAACCAAACCCAAAATTTGTAGAAGAAAAGAAATAATAAAGTCAGAGTAAAAATAAATGAATTTGAATTGAAAAAAATAAAAAGATCAATAAAACAAAAAGTTATTTAAAAAAAAATACAATTGACAAACATTTGTCTAGACTAAGAAAAAAAGAGGAAGACCAAAGTAAATGAAATCAGAGATGAAAAAGGAGACATTACTATTGATATCACAGAAATTCAAAATATCATTAGTGGTGTATTTCTTCATTTTCACGCTGCTGATAAATACATACCTGAGACTGGGTAATTTATAAAGAGTAAGATGTTTAATGGACTCACAGTTCCACATGGTTGGGGAGGCCTCATAATCATGGCGGGAGGTGAAAGGCAGATCTTACATGGTGGCAGGCAAGAGACAATGAGAGCCAAGTGAAAGGGGAAACCCCTTATAAAACTATCAGATCTCATGAGACTTATTCACTGCCATGAGAACAGTATGGGGGAACCACCCCCATGATTCAATTATATCCCACTGGGTCCCTCCCACAACATGTGGGAATTATGAAAGCTACAACCTCAAGATGAGATTTGGGTGGGGACACAGCCACCCATTTCATTACACACCAGATCCTCCCAAATATCATGTCATCACACTTCAGAATGAATCATGCCTTCCCAACAGTCCCCCAAAGTCTTAACTCATTTCAGCATTAACTCAAAGTCCACAAAGTCTCATTTGAGATAAGGCAAGTCCCTTCTGCCTATGAGCCTGTAAAATCAAAAGCAAGTTTGTTCTTTGTAGATACAATGGGGGTACATGCATTGGATAAATACACCCATTCCAAATGGGAGAAATTGGCCAAAACAGAGGGGCTAAAGGTCCCATGCAAGTCGGAAATCTAACAGAGCAGTCAAAGCTTAAAACTCCAAAATGATCTCCTTTGACTACAGGTCTCACATCCAGGTAACACTGATGCAGGAGGTCAGTTCCCATGTTCTTGGTCAGCTCCACCCCTGTAGCTTTACAGAGTACAGCCTCCCTTCTGGCTGTTTTCACGGGCTGACATTGAGTGTCTGCAGCTCTTCCAGGCACACAATGCAAGCTGTTGGTGGATCTACCATTCTGGGGTCTGGAGGACAGTGGCCCTCTTCTCACAGATCTACTAGGCAGTGCCCCAGTGAAGAACCTGTGTGGGGGCTTCTACCCCACATTTCCGTTCTACAATGCCCTAGCAGAGGTTCCTTAAGAGGGCTCAACTCCTGCAGCAAACTTCTTCCTGGACATCCAGACATTTTCTTACATCCCTGGAAATCCAGGCAGAGGGTCACAAACTTCAATTCTTGACTTCTGTGTACTTGAAGACTTAACACCACATGGAAGCTGCCAAGGCTTGGGGCTTGCACCCTCTGAAGCAATGGCCTGAGCTATACATTGGCCCCTTTTATCCATGGCTAGAGTGGCTGGGACACAGGGCACCAACTCCCTAGGCAACACAAAGCAGGACAACTCTGGGCCCAGCCCATAAAACCATTTTTTTCTCATGGGCCTCTGGGCTTCTGATAGCAGGAGCTGCCACAAAGGTGTCTAACATGCCCTGTAAACATTTTTCCCATTGTCTTGGTGATTAACATTTCACTCCTTATTACTTATGCAAATTTCTGCAGCTGACTTGAATTTCTTCTCAGAAAATAGGTTTTCCTTTTTTTTTTTTAATTAAGTTCTGGGATACATGTGCAGATCTTGGAGGATTGTTGCATAGGTACACACATGCCATGGTGGTTTGCTGCCTCCATCCCCCACATCACCTGAATTAAGTATTTCTCCTAATGCTATCCCTCCCCAATCTCCCAACCCACTGCCGTCACTCTCCTAGCTCCCCAACCCCCAACAGACCCCAGTGTGTGATGTTCCCCTCACTGTGTCCATGTGTTCTCATTGCTCAACACACACTCATGAGTGAGAACATGTGGTGTTTGGTTTTCTGTTCTTGTGTCAGTTTGCTGAGAATGATGGTATCCAGATTCATCCATGTCCCTGCAAAGGACATGAATTCATCCTTTTTAATGGCTGCATAGTATTCCATGGTGTATATGTGCCACATTTTCTTTATCCAGTCTATCTTTGATGGGCATTTGGGTTGGTTCCAAGTCTTTGCTATTGTAAACAGCGCCGCAATGAACATATGTATGCATGTGTCTTTATAATAGAATGATGTATAATCCTTTGGGTATATACCCAGTAATGGGATTGCTGGGTCAAATGGTATTTCTGTTTCTAGATCGTTGAGGAATTGCCACACTGTCTTCCTCGATGGTTGAACTAATTTACACTCCCACCAACAGTGTAAAAGTGTTCCTATTTCTCCACATCCTCTCCAGCATCTGTTCTCTCCAGATTTTTTAACGATTGCCATTCTAATTGGCATGAGATGGTATCTCAATGTGGTTTTGATTTGCATTTCTTTAATGACCAGTGATGAGAAGCATTTTTTCATATGTTTGTTGGCCTCATAAATGTCTTCTTTTGAAAAGTGTCTGTTCATATCCTTCACCTAATTTTGAATGGGGTTGTTTTTTTCTTGTATATTTGTTTTAGTTCTTTTTAGATTCTGGATATTAGCCCTTTGTCAGATGGGTAGATTGCAAAAATTTTTCCCATTCTTTTGGTGGCCCTCTAATGACTGTTTCTTTTGCTTTGCAGAAGCTCTTAAGTTTAATTAGATCCCATTTGTCTATTTTGGCTTTTGTTGCCATTGCTTTTGGTGTTTTAGTCATGAAGTCTTTGCCTGTGCTTATGTCCTAAATGGTATTGCCTAGGTTTTTTTCTAGGGTTTTTATGGTGTTAGGTCTTATATTTAAGTCTTTAATCCATCTGGAGTTAATTTTTGTATAAGGTGTAAGGAAGGGGTCCAGTTTCAGCTTTCTGCACATGGCTAGCCAGTTTTCCCAATACCATTTATTAAACAGGATATCCTTTCCCCCTTGCTTTTTTTTTGTCAGGTTCATGAAAGATCAGATGGTTGTAGGTGTGTGGCATTACTTCTGAGGCCTCTGTTCTGTTCCATTGGTCTATATCTCTGTTTTGGTACCAGCACCATGCTGTTTTGATTATGGTAGCCTTATAGTATAGTTTGAAGTCAGGTAGTATGATGTCAGGGATGCAAGGTTGGTTCAACATACACAAATCTATTAACATAATCTATCACATAAACAGAACCAAAGACAAAAACCACATGATTATCTCAATAGATGCAGAGAAGGTCTTTGACAAAATTCAACAGCCCTTTATGCTAAAAACTCTTAAGAAACTAGATATCTATGGAATGTATCTCAAAATAATGAAAGCTATTTACGACAAACCCACAGCCAGTATCATACTGAATGGGCAAAAACTGGAAGCATTCCGTTTGAAAACTGGCACCAGATAAGGGTGCCCTGTCTCACCACTCCTATTCAACATAGTATTGGAAGTTCTAGCCAGAGCAATCAGGGAAGAAAAAGAAATAAAGGGTATTCAGTTAGGAAAAGAGGAAGTCAAATTGTCTCTATTTGTAGACGACATGATTGTATATTTAGAAGACCCTATTGTCTCAGCCTAAAATTGCCTTAAGATGATAAGCAACTTCAGCAAAGTCTCCAGATACAAAATCAACGTGCAGAAATCACAAGCATTCCTATACACCAATACCAGACAGAGCCAGATCATGAGCGAACTCCCATTCATAATTGCTACAAAGAGAATAAAATACCTAGGAATACACCTAACAAAGGAGGTAAAAGATCTCTTCAAGGAGAACTACAAACCACAGCTCAAGGAAATAAGAGAGGACACAAACATATGGAAAAACATTCCATGTCCATGGTTAGAAAGAATCAATATCGTGAAAATGGCCATACTGCTCAAAGTAATTTATAGATTCAATGCTATCCCCATCAAGCTACATTAACCTTCTTCACAGAACTGGAAAAAACCACTTTAACTGCATATTGAACTGAAAAAGAGCCCATATAGCTAAGACAATCCTAAGCAAAAAGAACAAAGCTGGAGGGTTTTTCTTTTCTATCACATTGTCAGGCTGCACATTTTTCAAATTTTTGTATGCTGCTTCCGTTTTAACACTGAATGCTTTAGCAGCACGCAAGTCACCTCTTGAATGCTTTGCTGCTTAGAAATATCTTCTGCCAGATACTCTAAATCATCTCCCTCGAGCTCCAAGTTCCACAAATCTCTAGGACAAAGACAGAATGCCATGTTTGCTAAAACATTGCAAGAGTCACCTTTACTTCAGTTCACAATAAGTTTCTGATCTCTATTCGAGACTGTCTCAGCCTGAATTTCATTGTCCATATCATTATCAGCATTTTGGTCAAAATCATTCAACAAGTCTCTGGAAAGTTCCAGACTTTCCCACATTTTCCTGTTTTTCTGAGCCCTCCAAACTGTTCCAAACTCTGCCTGTTACCCAGTTCCAAAGTCTCTGCCACATTTTTAGGTGTCTTTACAGCAGCACCCCACACTACCAATACCAATTTACTGTATTAATCCATTTTCACACTATGATAAATACACAACCAAGACTGGGTAATTTATAAAGAAAAAGAGGCTTGATGGACTCACAGTTCCATGTGGCTGGGGAGGCCTCACAATCATGGCAAAAGGTGAAAAACACATCTTACATTCTGGTAGTCAAGAGAGAATGAAAGTCAAGTGAAAGGGGAAACCCCTTATAAATCCACCAGATCTTGTGAGACTTATTCATTACCTTGAGAACAGTGTGGGGAAACCACCCCCATGATCCCGTTTTCTCCCACTGGGTTCCTCCCACAACATGTGGGAATTATTGGAGTTACAATTCAAGATGAGATTTGGGTGGGGATACGTCCAACCCATATCAAGTGGCTACTATGAAAAGAAAAAGCCAATAAATTGAAAAATCTAGAAGAAATGGACAAATTCCTAGACACATAAAACCTACGCAGATTGAATCAGAAATAAATTGAAAACCTAAATAGTCCAATAACAAGTAACAAGATCAAAGTAATAATAAAAAGTTTTTCAAGAAAAAAAAACCTGGGACACAGTGGCTTCACTGCTGAATTCCACTGGGAACTAATGCCAATTCTACTTAAACTGTTCCAAAACATAGAGGAAGAGGGAATACTTTCAAACTCATTCTCTTTGGCTAGCATTACCCTGATACCAAACTCAGATATCTAAGACACATCAAAAAAAACTACAGGCCAATATTAATACAAAACTGCTCAACAAGTAGCTCAGCAAATTTAATGCTACATTATAAAGGTCATTCATTGCAATCAAGTGGGATTTATCCCAGAGATGTAAAGATGGTTCAACATATGCAAATCAGTCAATAACATACATCATTTCAACAGAATGAAGAACAAAAATCATATGACATTTTGAATTGATGCCAAAAAAGCATTTGATAAAGTTTAACATCAGTCATGATAAAAAAAAAAAGCCTCAAAAATGGGTTTAGAAAGAACACACCTCAACATAATTAAAGCAATATATGACAGAAGTTTTATACTAAATGGGGAAAAATCTGAAAGTCTTTCCTTTAAGATCTGGAACATGACAGGGATGCCTACTTTCACCACTGTTACTCAGTGTAGTACTAGAAGTCTTAGCTAGAACAATCAGACAACAGAAAGAAATAAAAGGCATTCACATTGGAAAAGAAGTCAAATTATCTTTGTTTGCAGATGATGTGACCTTATTTGGAAAAGCTTAAAGTCTTCACCAAAAAAAAAAAATTAGAACTCACAAATTCAGTAAAGTTGCAGGATACAAAATCAAGATACAAAAATTAACAGCCTTTCCATATGCCAACAGTGAACAATCTGAAAAAGAAATAAAAAATGTAATACCATTTACAATAGCCACAAATAAAGTTAAATACCTGGAAATTAACGTAAGCAAAGTGAAAGATCTCTACAATGAACACTATGAAACATTGATGAAAGAAATTGAAGAGGACACCAAAAAAAAAAAAAAGGAAAGATAGTCCATGTTCCTGGACTGCAATAATTGATATAGTTAAAATGTCTAATCTATAGATTCACTGCAATCTCTAACATAATACCAATGGCATTCCATACAGAAATGCAAAAACATGTATACAAAGTTATAGTAACCAAACAGCATGGTACTAACATAAAAACAGACATATAGGCCAATGGCACAGAATAGAGAACCCAGAAACAAATTCACACACCTACAGTGAACTCATTTTCAACAAAAGTGCCAGGAACTTATAATGGGGAAAAGACAGTCTCTTCAATAAATGGTACTGGAAAAGCTGGGTATTCATATGCAGAAGACTGAAACTTGATCCCTGTCTCTCACCACATACAAAAATCAAATTACAATGAATTTAGTACTTAAATCTAAGACCTCAAACTATGAAACTACTGCAAGAAAATATTGAAGAAAACCTCCAGGACTTAAGTCCAGACAAAAATTTCTTGAGCAATACCCCTGCAAACACAGGCAACCAAAGCTAAATGGACAAATGAGATCACATTAAGAAAAAAAAAAGCTTCTGCACAGCAAAGGAAGCAATTAACAAAGGGAAAAGACATAGAGAATATTTGCAAAATTATCCTCACAGAGTATTAATAACCAAAATATATGAAAAGATCAAGCAACTCTATAGGAAAAAGTCTAATAACCTGATCAAAAAAATTGGCAAAGATTTGAATAGAAATTTTTCAAAAGAAGACATACGAATGGCAAACCAAAAAGTGCTTGTGTCTCTTAACATTTTAACTTAAAACAAGTTAAATATTACATCATTTGTCTGTCTTTTAATGCAGGCATAAGGCCTTTTCTTGAATTATCTTGTATTTCAATACTAGATTAAAAGTCTCTTTCTGAGAGTAGTTCTGATTTTAATTACATATATTCTAAAGCATATCTACTATAATATATATATATTCTAAAGTATATCTACTAGCAATACTTCTTCTGTTTCTATAGTTTAGTCAATTATTGTGTTAATATTTGTGGCCTACACTTGACTGTTCTTTGATTTTTCCAAGATATATGAATTATTTGCATTTCAGAAAGACTATTAGAATAAAAACTGCAAAAGTGGATAGTGATAACCATACTTACTTACATGTCTCCCTTTTAAAGGAGATAACATCTCAAAAATAAATAGGGGATAATTATGGAAATGAAATTTTCCCAATGCAGGTGGAGGAAGACTGGAACATTTTTTCACTAGTGAAATTCTGGAGATTTAGTAAGAACAGTTAAGACATATTTTATTATAGTTGTATCAGATAGTGTCATTTTTGATTTTCAAGTAATCTTCCCAAGCTTTCAGAGATGCTGAAAATGGAAGAGGAACTAAAACGAATTAGGGAGAATATTAATATTTTCCCTAAAACTAATCGATGGATTTGAGGAGAAAAAGCTAATAAATACAGGCATTTTAATGTTATTGATTATTCATCATATCTAGATGAGTTTTTTTGCAGTTTTGATTTGACTCTTTTTCTTCTTAAATTGCTTTCCTTCACTATTAATGCCATTGACATTACTTCTCGTTTAGATATTTTGCCTCATATTAATGTATACTACTATCTGTTAGCAAGCAGCAGTTCCACAGTTAAGCTCAGGGGATCTGAAACGTAAGCTTTTTATTGGGTACAGTGAACATGAAGTGGAGGTTTCTTTATTTTTTTAATTATACTGGTTCATAGAAGACTAGAAATTAAGTAATACATATATATTAAGTATTATATATTTAAGAATTTTCAAAATTAACACGTTTTGAAGAAAAAATATGGTTTATTACTTTTCTTGTCCATTCTAATTCTAAATCTAATATTCTTTCTACTTAAAATGTTTAAATGTAGGTTCCTTGCTCACCAATTCTTTAATCCCTGGTGGACATAAATGCTTACCTTCCTTTAGTATTTCAGGCTAATGCCTAATATTTCCTAATGTGTAATGTTAAAAATCAACCCAAATAACTTTCTTTAACTCTTAAAAGGTTTATCATCAACATTATAATCTCTAGATCTGACTAGTCTACCTGGTAACTGATAATCAGTGCCAGAGTGTAGAGCATACCTCTCAGATCACCTTTTTTCTCTGATGTTAAGATAAACTTAATACCTGCCTGTGCTTTTAGGCTGATTGACATGCCTGATTAAATCACATGGTTCTCTTTTCCTTTAAAAAATGGCAAGATTCCCTCTGTATCCTCATGCATATTCATGCTGTTGAAAGAAAAGATCATCAAGTCTCTTCTTATCTGGGTGTATTGTCAAAATATGGAAAAACAGGACTCTGACAGGCAGCGGCCCAGGTTGCTTATTGCATTCAATTAGAAGGGCATTGCTCTGGACTCTGAAGCAAAAGGCCTAGATTTGTGTTGTCTCTTACTACTTAATAAATGGTAGCTTAAGTCATAGAACTTGCACTTTAGTCTTCTCAACTGGAAATTATAGAAAATGTTTCTTAGCTCACAGAATGGTTTGTAAGGATGACATAACGTAAATATGAACTTTATAAACTCTAAAGCTCTATTTAGTAAAAGTATAAAATGTAATATTTATTTCTTCTTTGGGACAAGTTATAACAATGTCTTAACACTCTTTATCCGTGTTTGCCCTTCTGCGTGTTTAGGGTACACTGCTAAAAGGTGAAAAAGGTATCATGCTTTTTTTGTGAAGGAAAAAAAAAATCTTAGAATTTCAAAAATTATTTTATTTTCTGTTTTAGCTATCGACTTCAATATTATCAAGATTTTAAACAACCCAAGAGCATATACATTGCCTACATCCAAGGAAGAATCAGGATTATTGAGACTAGCAACAAAGGTTTGGAGTATTACTATTACAAAAAAATCTTACTTGTTTAATTTGCAATATAATTGCTATTGACTGTGCTGTACATAGACAGTCCTGGTTATTACATTCTTAACGTGTATTTTAGAAAAGAATTTAATGGTCAAAAGAGATTCATTTGAGGGGTTAATCCTAATATTAAAAAGGTTTGTTTTCTTCTGAAAATATCCCCATCTCTAATGAAAAATAGCATAATATTTATCTTTTTTTCTTACAACATGTCTTGTCACTGCTTCTCCTTGGGTTGACATACAAAGATTCCATCTGGTTTTTGCACATGAATATGATCTCAATAAGCAGCAAAGTTTCAGGGAAAACTTCAAAGGAGTATCAGCAATAGTTGACCTGTCCTTACCTCTTAAGCCACGGTCCTGGAATAATTGACCACATGTAGATACTGTTACTCTTGAGTCTGAATGCTTAGCCTATCGACATTCTTGAAGGTGCCTTGCAAGTAGAGATTTCATGGACTCACCACCATGTGTTGCCTTAGCCAAAATTTGATGAGATTATTGACCTGAAATTCTGAATTTTATATCTTAATGTGTTAGACAATTCAGTTTTAAGTCTGTTACAGTCTCTATTGCTAATATTTTTTCTAAATTACCTTATCTGATAATTTATTTAAAATTTAAAATTATGCCTATGTAAAAACCACTTTCTGCAAGTCAGTATTTATGTTTTCCCAGTATTTAATAATCCAGGTTTAATAAAATATCTTCCTACTTTATTCCGACCTTCACAGTGAGGCCAAAGATGGTTGCAACACTTCAGATATTAACTGGTGATGTATAAAAGTCAATTTTGAATCAATGAGAATGTCACACCATTTCCTTTGGGGCAATATTACCAGATTTAGAAATCAGAGATAAATAATAGAAATTGTATATCCGATTTTCAGCAAACCCTAAAAATGGTCTCTTGTACTTTGTTTAGTAGTTAACAGATGGGTTTGCAACAGACTAAACAACCTTTTTTAGAGCATGCTGTTAACAGATAGAAATTGGAGATACATCTTTAGAAGTTCAGCACATTGCTGTATTTTTTTGTCTTGTCCCATTGTATTAGTCAGCTTGGACTGCCATAACAAAATACCATGGATTGGGTAGCTTAAACAACAGAAATTCATTTCTCACAGTTCTGGAGGATGGGAAGTCTAAGATCAAAAAGCCAGCCAATTTGGTTTTCTGGTGAAGGCTCTCTTCCTGTATTGCAGATGGCCTCTTTCTTGTTGTGTCCTCATATGGCAGAGTGGGTGAGCTCTGGTCTCTTCTTCTTATAAAAGGACTCCAGTCCCATCATTGACAACCTCATCTAAACCTAATTACGAAGAGCTCTGAAATCATATTGCTGGAGCAACAACTAAACTATTTATGAATATTTCTTCTGGAAGGAAAAGACTTGGAAGGCCATAATAACTGTTTTCAAATATGTAACAACCTACTATAGGAAAGCAGAATTAAAGTTTTTCTGTGTGCCTCCAAAAAAAAACATAACTTTTGCCAATAAATAAGTGAAAGCTACAGGAATATAGATTTCAGCTCAACATAAAGAATTTTCCAGGCATCACAGTTGTCCAAATGCTGAATGAGTGCCTGTGGTTTTCTAGTCCCTGAAAATGACATTGAGTATGAGCACTGGCAGAGCACATGTTCAGGCCTCAAAAGTCAAAGTTTAGCTTTCTTGTCATTGTAGCAATCAGCTTTTAATAAATTAACAGAGAAATTGGACACCAAAATCACCCCTTGGAATTTCTAGTTTATCCTTATGATCATTCCAAAGCTTATGGAGTTGCTTGATTCTCCAAATTTAGGGCTAGGTTGACTTGACAATAAAAGTCTTGTTTGTAGAATCTTAAAGTGCTCTGACAAATTTCTGCCATTATCTTTTGTGGAAATATTAGGGCTTCTGTTCTTTGGTTTGGCTATTTGGAGTGTCTCTAGCAAGAGATTTTGGGCAACTTGGGACATTCTGCTTTAAAAAACAAAACACTATATTTATATTTAACACCTATTTGGCTCTTACCTGACTGAACTACTCTTAAAAAGTATGAATTCTTATAGAGGGAAAAAGAGCTACAAACTGTGATTTTCTGAATTGAATAACTGATAACTGTAAAAAATGACAGAAATGTCTATTTTTAGAACTTTAGTAAGATAGAATGTTTATCTTATAGTACCCAAGAAAGAAACAGGAAGAGTTACAAAACATCTATCTAGACAGGAACATTTTTTAAAAATCTAAAAACTGAGCTTAGGCTAGTTTTGCATATATTTTGAAGATTGGGCTATATATAACCCAATGTGAGTTATCATGGCAGCTTAAAACGAAGGAGTGATTTACATCATAGAAAACATGTCTGATGTTGACCTTAACTTTTTACTAGCAAAGAATTGCTATTGATTGTGATAGTCCTGTTATTTGAAATGATTCTGTAGCTGCTAGGAATTCTGAAACATATTATTTGCAAAAACCTATAGAACAAAAAAGTGACCATAAGCAAAAGAAAGTCAAGAAAACTTTATGTATCAATAAAAGCAGATGAAAGTAAAATTTTACTTCCCCACGGGAAGTGGAATCAATACTAAATCTCTCATAATGGCATTACCAAGACTGAGGAAAACTTAAAATATTAGTAGTTGCTATACTGACATTTCTCTCATAAGAAGGGAATAATAGAATCTTGGAGAAATTGTATTTATGGTTGTTGTATTCTTGACATAGGAGTCTTGGTCAACAGGTTTTTTTTTCCAGCAGCACCTTGATGCTATCCTACTGCCTTCTTGCCTGTTTTGTTATGATAAGAAGTAAGCTATTAATCTTATTAAAGTTCCCCTATATATGAATTGCTTTTCTCTTGCTGCTTTTGAGATTTTTCTCCTTGTCTTTATTTTTGAATACTTTGTCTAGGATGTGCTAGGTGTGAATTTATTCTACTTAGAGATTGGTGAACTTCTTGGATGTGTTTTTCATAAATTTTGAAAATTTAGCTCATCATTTCTTCAGATATTTTTCCTATGCCTTTTCCTAGCTTTGTTCATTTTCCTCATTTTTTTTTTCTGTTCTTAAGACTGAATAATGTCTGTTGCCTATATGCAAGCCTGATGATAAATCAAAAGGCTGGAAGAGACTTACTGCACATATTTATAGACTCATACTTTGGTAAATTCCTCTAATTAAGATGATGCTGTCTGGAATTTCCTTTATTTTAATATGCCAAATGGTAACTTTATGCTTAATATGAAGTTATATTTTATTCATAGTTTTTTAGAAACACAAAAGTTATCATTGTCTTGATTCTTTTCTTCCTCTTACAGTCCCACTATAGTAGTACTGGTCCAGAGTTTAATCGTGTTCTCTTCAATTTTGGAGGTCAGAGTCCATTGATTTTATATTATCTTAAGATGCATGAGCTGGCTGGTATTTCCAAAGCCCCTAAGCAAACCAAGATTAAACTCACTGAGATATTCCAGGAACCATATCCTTTTTAAAGCTTTGCTTTAATATGATTTGTTTCCAAAATAATATTCAGAACTTTTTACTGAATGTCTCAATTAAGAAAAAAATTGAATGCATGTTTTGCTAATGCTTCTATTTAGTTTTAATATTTAGTTATGCTTAATATTATATATTTAGTATGTAGAATGTTTGGCTAAACCATTTTCTTTTGTAGTATGTTTGGCTAAACTATTTTCTTTTTTAGATGTAAGGCTATAATTTTGTAAGAAAAATAAAACAAACATAAACCGAAAGAACTTTTAAAACTCGTATACTTGGTGCCGTGATAAAAAGCTATCTTTGCAACTTTACTATTCAGTGATTGGTTTCAAATATACACAATTATGACACATGGGCTTCTAGCCTTCTCCAAAGAGAGTTTTAGGCATGTTTTAGATGTGGAAATCCTTGTTCAAATGAAAATTTGTCAGAACATGTTTTACACATAAAAAATTATTTTTATGTATAAACTAAAAAATAAAGTCAGAGCTCTTTGGTTTAAGCAGGGGTATGGCCCAGAGTTCCATTTTTTACAGTCTTATCCATGTTCAGTATAACTTTTCTTGGCCCAGTCCTCATTAAGGACTCATATGAACCCCAAAGGGATTAGAACACTAACCACTAAATTGGAGTATAGGCTGCCAAGGCGGCACCTGTCCGGTCTGCTCCGCTACGGAGGCCGCGCAGCGTCGGGACCCAGAGCTCACCCCACCGATAGAGCCGCGCCGTGCGTCCCACCCAGCACCCACCGGTTCAATGGGGCCGCAGTGGCGGCTACCCCATGCCATGGCCGCCCAGCTCTGGGGCTTCCTGCTCCTGCTTACAGCAGCTCAGGAAGCAATCTTATGTGCATCTAGAAATGGCACATCCAAGGGCTACTGCATGCTTTATAACCCTCATTGGGTAACTTTTCCAAGTACCCCAGAAAATGCAGCTTCCATTAGTTTGATGAGTCTGACTTCCACACCACTATGCAGCCCTTCTGATATTACTCCTGTTGGCATAAAGAGCAAAGTAGTTGTGGTGCAGTGGGGAAGCTGCCGTTTTCCCGAAAAAGCAAGAATTGCACAGAAAGGAGGTGCTGAAGCAATGTTAGTTGTCAACAACAGTGTCCTATTTCCTCCCTCAGGTAACAGATCTGAATTTCTTCATGTGAAAGTACTGATTGCTTTTATAAGCCAGAAAGACTTTAAAGATACGAAGCAGACCCTAGGAAATAACATTAATGTGAAAATGTATTCTCCATCGTGGCCTTTGATTATACTATGGTGGTCATTTTTGTAATTGCTGTGTTCACTGTGGCATTAGTTAGATACTGGAGTGGACTAGTTGAATTGGAAAACTTGAAAGCAGTGACAATTGAAGATAGAGAAATGAGGAAAAAGAAGGAAGAATATCTAACTTTTAGTCCTCTTACAGTTGTAATCTTTGTGGTCACCTGCTGTGTTATGATGGCCTTTAATTCTTCTGCAGATGATTGGTTTATGTTAAGTGATTGGTTTATGTTAAATGATTGGTTTATGATAACAATTTTCTGCATAGCATCAGCAATGAGCCTGTACAACTGTCTTGTCTGCATTAATTCATAAGATACCATATGGACAATGCACAATTGTGTGTTGTGGCAAAAGCATGCAAGTGAGACTTATTTTTCTCTCTGGACTATACGTATTGATAGCTGTTGTTTGGGCTGTGTTTCGAAATGAAGATAGGTGGGCTTGGATTTTACAGGATATTGGTATCTTGGGGATTGCTTTCTGTCTGAATTTGATTAAAATACTGAAATTGCCCAACTTCAAGTCATGCATGATAGTTCTAGGCCTTCTCCTCCTCTGTAATGTATTCTTTGTTGTTGTAACACCATTCATCGCAAAGAATGGTGAGAGTATCATGGTTGAACTTGCAGCTGGACCTTTTGGAAATAATGGAAAGTTGCCAGTAGTCATCAGAGTACCAAAGCTGATCTATTTCTCAGTAATGAGTGTGTGCCTCATGCCTTTTTCATTGTTGGGTTTTAGAGACATTACTGAACCAGGCCTGTTGATTGGGTACTGTAAAAGAGTTGATGTTCAGACTGGTTCTTCTTATATATAGTATCCTATTATGCTAGTTGCTTATGCTATTGGCATGATACTTACATTTGTTGTTCTGGTGCTGATGAAAAAGGGGCAACCTGCTCTCCTCTATTTAGTACTTTACACACTTATTACTGCCTCAGTAGTTGCATGGAGCATTTTAATTATTTATGATGTAACAGTCAGTAGCAGGCTGGGTGGCATAGCAAGACCCCATCTCAAAGAAATATAAATGTATATGTAATATAATATAAAACAAATAACTTTATACATTTCCTGGAAGAAAGGTACTCTGTAAATTCGAAAGATCTGAATCAAATTACTCAACCTTTTGGACTTTGATCCTCTACTGTAATACTCAAATGTAAGACTACTGAATTTTCAGAGTTAAAAAAAATTATTAACAGGGTAATATGTAGGCCATATGATAGTGAAAATCATAGCCCCTGTATTAAAAAAAAATGTTCATTGGGAGAAAAACTATTTTTAAAACTAAATTTTTATAGTAATCCTCCATTACTTGCAATTAAGGAGCAACCAAAAAAAAAAAGATAGAATATTTAATGTATACATTGTGGAATGACTGAATCAAGCTAATTAACATATTCATCACCTTAAATACTTACAATTTATCCCTCCTAACTGAAACTTTGTACTCTTCAACCAAAACATCATCACTCCCCAACCCCACAGGTAATATTTGTGATTTGCCAAAATCACAAAAGGGAGGATGACATTATTTTCAATGTGTAAGGATTCACATGTAAACACTGAGTAGATTGGAGGTGTGTATGGAGAGGACTGGAAGGAATCAATGAAATTTCATATCACAGAATTGCTCATGTCTTCTAACATGATTTTAAATGTATATAAGGATAAACTACTAGTTAATGCATACTAATTAATTAGCAAAAAATTTAAATATAATTTTTAAATGATCTTTGGAGGTTTTTTAAAAATGCGATCACTTAATATTTGAATTATGAGAAAAACAGGAGACAAACTTTGGTGTGTAGGATTTAGAGCTGAATGCATGGTGTATCTTTAAACTGCAAACTCTTGGATAAAATATATTTAGACCTCCTAATTCTCCCTTCCTACTTTGTCTGTATTTTTATAAGCTACCTCAAGCCCTTTATGTGTTGAGACTAAAAAAGAATACCCAAAAATTTAACAATTTTTTAACATGTGAAATGCTAATTATTTTAAAAATTGAAAACTCAGAGCCAAAATGTTGGTGTAGTCTGTGCGGGTCTTGTTAAAAAGAAAAATCTATAAGCCATATCCGTATTTGTAACATGAGTTTTAAACATTCATATTTCGTTGCAGTTTAGAAAAATCTGAACTCAATGGGGTGTCATAATGAGTACATTATGTTACTATTAACACATGCTCCCACTATCACACATGCATATACAGAATTTTTAAACATGTAAATGGTGTCCAGGAATGAATTGTTTAAACCCAACAATTGAAAATAATGTGGATACATCAGCATTTATACTAGCATAAAAATAAAACGTATACAAAGAAATAATCTGTTATGAATTATCTGTGATGTGGGAGACGAAAATTGTCAACAATGAAAAAAAAAAAGAATTCTGAGACTCCAGAAACATCAACAGCTCTGTATTCTTTTTACCATTATTTATATAATGATTTCCAATAATCTTCATCACATGAACACACATAGATATTTTTCTCAACCAATATATGAATAGCAATTTGTAAGTTATGACTAAAGTGACTATCAGTTGTATTTTTCACTTCAAGTCAATGACTACTTAATTAACACGTGGTAAGAACCTGATAATACAGTCACATTTTTAAAAGGATAAATTAGTTGAAAAACAAATATCTGAAAAAACATCTAATCCAGAACCCTCCCATCTAGTTATTTTTCCAATATATACAAGGTAAAACATCTTTTTCCTCAGTCCTTCTGAAATACTCTGGGTGAAGTGAATAGACAAGCCTATACTGCAAGAAAGTTTGTTCCATTATTTATGATAACTTACCAAAAAAAAAATTAACCCTTATTTTCCTTCAAAAATTGGGTATTAATGTCATAAAGTTATCTATTAATGAGATTTTTCAGATAATGAAAGCAGATGTTAATTTGATGAAATGTGAGATCTTTTAAAAATACATTTTCATTCAAAACATGTAGGCCTAAAAGTCCCCTGGCAACATAGAGATAAAAGATTTCCTCTGCCAAAATATGATGGAGAACAGGAGAAAGAAAAGGGAAGATAAAGATCAGAGAGGAAACATAAAACCCTTGATTGCATAGAAGAGGATTCTTTAGCAGTGTAGGAAATAATTGCACTCTAATTTAAGCCCAAATTTGAGCCTCTTCTCCATTCATGTTAAGCAGATGAATTGGACTAAATAAATTTCAAGTCCCTATGGTTTTGTTGGAGGAATTTGACCTTTTACACTATCAGTGGCTGAATTGGCAACTATTTCAATTTTTCCCTGAAATGATGACGTTCTCATTTTGTCAGCTCACCATAGAACCACGTTCTTCTGAAGCTACCCTAAGAGAAAGAATGCTTAGACACTGTTTTTGCCATTATCTGCTGTTGACTCCTCTAAAAGACTACCAAAATTACCTGTTGACCAAGCAAAGCTGGGTTTCATACACTGATTGCAGTAAGACAGAACACCAATGTAACAGAGCTTTAGGAATGTCTCAAAACTGAGAAATTCAAGGATGATATTTATGGGGTTTTAAGTCCTGAGGTAGGTGACTTTGAGGCAGGCTTTGCAAGATGCAGAACTGCTTGAGATTGGGCAGAGGTTATGATATTATAATTTTGGATTGAAGGGACCAGTGGAGCAAGGGTCTTGAAGTGAGCTGTGATGAGCAAGCTATTTTAGTTTGTTCGCAGTCTTATCTTCAGGGAAAAGGATATTCTGGAGCAAGTAACTAAGTTATTTTTGCTTACTCTCAATATTGTTAAACATAGAGACAAAAAATTATGCATAATACAGGAATAGGAAAATACATATGGTAGATGCTCTGAAGCCTAAACAAAGAAAAATAAAAGACATTCTTCAGCTACTGGGATGGGACTATACTGACGGCATAAGGCCATTGGTTACCCATACGCTATAAGAATTTCCTCAGATGATGATAGTGGACTTACTCAAGATAAGTCCTATGGCAGATTATATTTTTCAAGGGGCCATAACAATATTGCCCTTACCACATGCTCCTGTTACAATGTGAATTGTAACAATTCTGCCATCAAGAGATAGTACCAGTGTTCACTGCCCTTGAATTTAGACAGTCTTCTATAACTTCCTCAACCATTGGAGCATGACTTTGTGAATTCTGGGGCCAGGTAATAAATGTCTTTACAGCTTCTGCCTGTTTCACTCTTCCTCTTGGGATGCTTGCTCTTGGAACTAGCTGCTATGTTAGTAGGAAGTTCAGACCATGTGGAGAGTCCATGTTCCAGTTAGCAGTCGCAGCTGAGGATGAGCAAACTGCAAGTATCAGCCCCAGACACATAAATGAGAAAATCTTTGAGATGGTTCCAGTCCCAGCCAACAACTGACCTCAACTATATGATAGACTCCATCTTAGGATGGCCTAGGTGAGCCCAGTCAACACCCAGAATTACAGAGATAATAATATAAATTAGAGTGGTTTTACGTCTCTAAGTTTGAAGTTGTTTGTTATATAACAATAGACAACTAGATAATATTCCTTTCCCAAGCTAGTCCACATATACTGACTAAGGTGATATGTAAAGATCTGGCCCCTTAGCCCCAATTCAGAACAATTCTGAAGGGTCATCTGAGCTTCAGACCTCCCTATAGGGTCAGCTGAGAATTCCACTGAGACTGTTATCACAGTTCAACTTTTCTGTCTTCCCAATGTTACTTTATTCCCTTGAATCCACAAGTGTTGATCCAAGAGCACTCTAATAAGCCTACTATATGCTGATCTCCATCTCTAAGTCTGCTTTCCAGAAAACCCAACTTGGGACATTGTGTTACTTTCAGTTCTCACCATTACAGAGAATACAATCCATGGATTGCTCATACTTTTCTTCTAGATCCCCAGTAGTTGATTAGATGGAAGCAGATTTTTAAAAGTCTGTGGGAATTACATGTTTTAGAAAAAAATCAACATTGTCCTATGGTAAGATCTCATTTTCTGTCATGATGGAGTCGCCTACTCCAGAATTTGAGTGGAATTGACCATATCTTCTTTCCATATCTCCCAGGAAAGACTTTAACAGAATCTAAAGGAGTGGCTAAGTACTGAATTAAACTAACAATTCCATAGCTAGTAGTCATTTTTGCATTGTTTGGAGGACATTTAAAACGCGAAATATTTTATTTATATAGAACCACAGTCTATAATCACACACTGTGCCTATGCACTTCTTATTTCTCTACTACATGAATTCAAATAATTGCAAACAAGGGTAACAAGAAAAAAATGACCTACACAATGGATAGTTTCTATAGGAGAGAATGAGAAAAATTCATTGATTATAAAGATGGAACCTCAACATATGGTTGAGTAGGTTATGCACTAGCCAGTGTGGTTCCTCTGAGAACTGTGTAGCAGGTACATGCTCAGCGGTACATGGTGGCCTTAACAACATGCTTCTAAGGGGGAATGTGATGCACTTGGAGAAACCTGTTTCATGCAGTGGATTAGGATGAGTCTATCAGAAGTCTTTCCTTTGTACCTATTCACTCCCGTTTATCCCTACCTTTGGCCCTTGTCAGCGCTTTCTCTTCCTGCCTCACTTCTCATTTTGGATTCTATACCTATTATCTACTGTATTTTCCAGATACTTCAAATCCTGCTTATTGAGTGTCTGATTCTGCCCTATTACCTGACTATGTTATTACTGGAGTCTGGATTCCAAACTGTTTCCTGTGGCTCATTTAACAAACATTTACAGAAAATCTACCACGTTTTGGATAATGTGCTAGGTGCTAAGGACATGACTATAATCCCTGTCTTCGGATAACTTGTTGTCAAATATTTTACCTCATGCACAAGTTTTTAGCTCCACCCAAGCACAACCTTTTTCTAGCCCTCCTCCCATGCTTGCCTGAGCAACCTCTGTTCTTCCCCTCTCCTAAATATCTATAAGGTGCATCTCAGTGGCCTTTAAAAAAGATGACACTTGCAAAGATCTCAGGAAACACATTTATTTTCCTTGCTCAGAAATGACCAGCAATCTACCAAAAAAATGGGAATGATTTTTTTTTGCTTGATCTGGAAGCATCAGGGGCAACATTTAAAACATAAATGAAGCAGTTACAGTGTTGAACGAGGGTATCACGAACAGAAACTTAGTCTGGAAGAAAATGGAAAGAGGGTTCATTAGGTTGCTCTTCTCCATAGAACTAGCATCAAAGGGGAGTCTGCTTCCCTGCTGTAATTCCATGCCATTATATTTGTCTACAAAATCCAGTAACAAATGGTCTGGGGAAAATTTAACAGAAGGGTGAGGCAGAGAGAGGAGGGGGTAGAATGGGAATACTGGAGGCAAAGAAGCAAGCCAGAAGCATGGAAATGCACTGGAGCAAAGAAGTACTGGCCAGTGTCAATTTTGATAACCACCAGGTGTTACAGTGAGGGGCCAGCTCACTTTGTCTTTGGCTCGCATATCTCAGAGAGTGCTATTAGGAAAGGAAAAGTCATATTTAACCTGGAGCAAATAAGAGAGAAGCTGCCCGAGTTTTAGGAATTATAAAAGGCAAATGGTGCAGGAAGACCCAGCAAGGTCAAAAATTAGACTACGGAAAAGGCAAATCACAGTACCCTCATAGGGATCCTGAATCTGTTGTTTTAAGAGACTAACAATTTGCTCTTACTTTTAAACTCAGTTTTGTGGAGCTAGCCCATAAAAGTTTAAACTATTTGCTTTCCCTCATTATTCTTAAAACCGTGGTAGCAACTCCAAGTAAAAACTTAACAGTGTTTAATAGATCAAGAATTAGTATGTGACCCAGTCAATGATACTTTCACAAACATTACCTAAAATGCAATATAATTTAGAGCAAAACTTAAGAAATACAAGTATATGCACACAGGTATTTATGATGTTTGTCATCATTCTAGACCTGCACTGTCCAGTAGGGTAGCCACTAGCGATGTGTGATTATTTAAATTAATAAAATTAAGTATAAGTAGAAATTCAGTTAATCCAATGCACTCACCACATTTTAAGTGCTCATTAAGCATATGTGACTATTGGACTATGCAAATATCAAATATTTCTATCATCACCCAAAGTACTATGAACAACACTGCATTGAGTAAGAAGAAAAGTTTAATTTATTTTATAGAACTTGATATGCCACCTAGGGATATCAGACAGCCAACACGTACAGAACTTTATTTTACTTTGTCATGTGTAGCCTTCTAATTTTAGAAGTTTAGGGGCTTAGAAGTTTACGTATACCTTATTCATCCACCCAAGAAAGTTAATTTCCCATCTGAGTTCTTAAATTTTCCCTGTCATTTTGTTTTGGTTAGATTTTTTTCCCATTTTATTCTAGTTTACAGTTATTTTAGTTTTTTGATCATTTTTGCTTACAGAAAAACTACTTTCCGCATCATGCAGGTTTTGGTCCATACACATGGTTTCAACCCAAAGAAAAAAGCTTGCCAGTCTTTGTATAAGTCCAGAGATCAACAGAGGTCACAGACTTTATCAGTAACCTACCTCTGTATAAAAGTCTGTGATTGCCTTTTTACAAGTAGAATATTTCTGATCAGTGAATCTCTTTACTTAATTCCCTTTGATGCTACCTTATATCAATTACCTAAAATAACCTAATAACTCCCCTACTTGACTCCTAGGGATTCCATTAAAAAACAAATTTCAGATTTTAAAAAATATATTTAAAACTTATGTAACAGAGTATAAGCATAAAGGCATAGTAAAATAAAGGATACATCCAGTATTTAAATTTTGCTTTTAGATGAGAGAAAGACATTTTATTTTAGACGGCTTATACTTGAAGCTATTCTAACCTTTGATGAGTAAATTGCTAATTTATTCCTTTTATAAACTCTACCAATTAAGAGTAGAGGATGAGTTTGAAAATGAAATGAAAATAGTAATTTTTATAAGAACTAGATGAACAAAGGAGCTTTGTTTCACATGAATGAGTATTATAAGTATTGTCAGCCACCTTGAGTCAGAGACAATTAAAAAACTGTTGGTAATATCTGGCTATTTTTTTCTGACAAACTCAGTTTCAGTTCTAGTTGGAGATTTTCTTTTAATAAAATACACAAGATACAGACTACAATTCACCAACTTGTTATTAACACTAACTAGTAAATTAAATAAAAGACTTCAGTTGCTTTAGGTAATCAGGTTCCAGGGAGTGAGTTACATCAATTTTTAAGCACAATTTGGACTTTAAATGATGAACATCACTCAATGGAAAAATAAGAGGGGGGTGGAGAATATGAATTCTTATTCTGGAGAGTTAGTAATAGCTTGGTTTGTTCAATTTAGGAGAAATATGGTAAAGCCAAATTTGTATCAAATAAGAGAAGAAAACTTCGTTTTCAAATAGTTCAGGTGATCTTTAAAGGCTGGGGTAAAAGCATTCTTGCTATAAGTATTGTTGGTCAATAAAATTAGGTGAAAAAGCCAAACCTTTTGAATGCTTGGAATTTAGGAATCAAAAGCAATACCTCAAGTAAATATTGATCAGCTCATAATTTTGTGTTCACCCAACCTACTTCTCTCTGAGGAGGTGGGCAGGCAAAGGAGAAAGTAAGCAAAACTTACACTATTACCATGCATTCGCCCCACAGAAATCACTTCCAGCCTCTGGCTCCGAGTAATTCTGTGAGGTGGTCCAAAATTTCAGAAAGTAAAAACCGTATTCTTGTTTAGAGCTGAAGTCCCGTTTAATGAAGGAAAAACCAAATTGGCTTCTTTTGGTGGTTGCCTCACATGTATCTGTTTTCTGGTTTTCTAGTGATATATTAAATTTGAAAGTGGGAGTTCCGGGAGTTCCAGAATTTCCATCTTTATAGACTTAGATATTCAACTGAGTTTCAAGCAGAGAGCTAGGGAACTTGTGTTGAACATATATTTGCAAAGCAAACCCAAAATTGGTATATTTATTTGGAATAGCTTTGTGGAGGATAGAGGGGTGAATGAAAATAATAGGAATGGCTGAAGTCCTTCCAAGCAACTTTTGGAGTGGTCTCTGTTCTTAGACGTAAATTATACAAATGCTGGAATTTCTATAAATCAACAACTTGTTTATCTAGCTTTATCTGGGAGTGTACTGTAGCCCATAATTAAATTTTCCAGATAACTAAAGCTGACCATTTGAAGGACTAAAACTGTTTAACTACTTTTTTCTTATTTTTGAGACAGAGTTTCACTGTTGTCACTCAGGCTGGAGCACAATGGCATGATCTAAGCTCACTGCAGCCGCCACCTCCTAGATTCAAGCCACTTTCCTGCCTCACCCTCCCCAGTAGCTGAGCCACCACACTCAGCTAATTTGTATATTTTTAGTAGAGATCATCAATTATATAATGAATTATTTTACTCGAATAAGTGTTAATATTTTTAATAGCCCTGTTCCCTCAATTTTTTGAGTATACTACAAAACTGCTGCTAATGATGTATTAAATAATGAAACCTACTAGAACTGCAATCCAATTTTACATATAATTCTAGGCCATTTAGAATCTGGTAAGATTCCAACAATAATGTTATCTCCTATAGAATAAGTCACATGTGTTTCTACCTTAAAAAAAATTTTGTTTTTGATACATGGATGTTGGGTAAACTACAAACCAAAATTAAAATATTTTACATACAGGCAAAGGTAAACATTAAACAGAATATAACTGCTCTAATATCAGTTTAGGCCACATGTCAATAAGCTATTTCAAGAATTTAGTTTTTAGGATTAAGAACTAAATGAGACTTCCATCAAGATGGCCAAATGCGAAGAGCTCTGGAGTGCAGCTCCCAATGAGAAACACATAGATGAGTGAACTCCATATTTCCAACCAAAGTACCAGGTTCATTTCAATGGGACTGGTTGGACAGTGGGTGTAGCCCAGGGAGGGTAAACTGAGGCAAGGTGGGGCACTGCCTGACCTGGGAAGTGCAACCAACCGGAAGATCAGGGACTTTACCCCCCTTGACACTCCAGATACTGCGCTTCTCCCATGCCCTTTGCAACCCACAGTCCGGGAGAACACCATCAGGCTGAGAAGTACCACGAGTTGCCAGCACAGATCTCAGCGACGGCTCCGGCTGGCCTGGCACTGCAAGTTGTTGGCACAGAACTGGGCAGAGTTTTTGGATAGCACCAAGATTGCCTGCAGGATGGATCTATGCGCCACCTAGAAAAAGGGAGAGCTGAAAGCAGGGAGACAGGTGATATGGCTTGGCAGGTCCCACCCCCACAAAGACCATCAGACTGAAGCCCTCTCACTTGAGAGTTTCACAGCCAGCACATGAGGTCAAGCTTGACCCCTGACAATTGAGCTTGGTGGAGGGAAGGGCATCTGCCATTGCAAAGGCAGGTCTAATCTTACCTGCATAAACAAAAGCCAAAGGAAGCCTACACAGCAGCCAGGCTGAGTCTGAGGCAGCCCAGCAGCACCTCTGCAGGCAGACAAGGGAGAGACTGTCTCCTGAAGCAGCTCCCTGACCCCTGTATAACCAAAAAAAAAAAAGTCATAAAGCAGAGGCGCCTGTTAGAAAGAAAACTAAAAAAAAAAGAAATAGCTTCAATATCAACAGAAAGGACGTCCACTCGGAGTACCCATCCAAAATCACCAACTTCAAAGATGAAAGCTAGATAAACCCAAAAAGATGTGAAGAAACCAGTGAAAAAAGGATAAAATCATCAAAGACCAGAGCACCTCTCCTCCTCCAAGGGATCATAATTCTTCACCAGCAAGGGAACAAAACAGGATGGAGAATGAGTCTGACGAGTTGACAGAAGCAGGCTTCAGAAGGTGGGTAATAACAAATTTCTCTGAGCTAAAGGAACATGTTCTAACTCAATGCCAAGAAACTAAAAACCTTGATAAAAGGTTAGACAAAATGCTAACTAGAATAACCAGCTTACAGAAGAACATAAACAACTTGATGGAGCTGAAAAACACAGCACGTAAACTTCACAAAGTATACAATTTTCAATAGCCAAATCAATCAAGCAGAAGAAAGGATATCAGAGATTGAAGATCAACTCAATAAAATAAAACGAGAAGGCAAGAATAGAGAAAAAAGTGAAAAGAAATATACAAAGCCTCCAAGAAATACGGGATTATGTGAAAAAACCTAATGTACGTTTGATAGGTGTACCTGAATGTGACAGAGAGAATGAATCCAAGTTGGAAAACACTCTTCAGGATATTATCCAGGAGAACTTCCCCAACCTAGCAAGGCAGGCCAACATTCAAATACAGGAAATAAAGAGAACATCTCAAGAAGAGCAACCCCAAGGCATGTAATCATCAGATTCACCAGGGTTGAAACGAAGGAAAAAATGCTAAGGGCAGCCAGAGAGAAAGGTTGGGTCACCCACAAAGGAAAAACCATCAAACTCACAGCGGATCTCTTGGCAGAAACCGTACAAACCAGAAGAGAGTGGGGGCCAATGTTCAACATCCTTAAAGAAAAGAACTTTCAACCCAGAATTTCATATCCAGCCAAACTAAGCTTCATAAGTGAAGGAGAAATAAAATCCTTTAGGGACAAGCAATTGCTGAGAGATTTCGTTGCCACCAGACCTGCCTGAAGGGAGCACTAAAGACGGAAAGGAACAACCAGTACCAGCCACTGAAAAAATGTACCAAATGGTGAAGACCAACAACACAATGCAGAAACTGCATCAACTAATAGGCAAAACAACCAGCCAGTAACAAAATGGCAGGATCAAATTCAAACATAACAGTATTAACATTAAATGTAAACAGCCTAAATGCCCCCAGTCAAAAGACACAAACTAGCAACTAGATAACAAGTCAAGACCCATTGTTGTGCTATATTCAGGAGACCCATCTCACATGCAAAGACACCCATAGACTCAAAATAAAGGGATGGAAGAAGACTTACCAAGCAACTAGGGAGAAAAAAAAAGCAGGGGTTGCAATCCTAGTCTCTGATAAAACGGATCTTAAACCAACAAAGATCAAAAGAGACAAAGAAAGACATTACATAAAGGTAAAATGATCAATGCAACAAGAAGAGCTAACTATCCTAAATACATATGCACCCAATACAGGAACACCAAGATACTTAAAGCAAGTTCTTAATGACCTACAAAGAAACTTAGACTCCCGCACAATAATACTGGGAGACTTTAACACTAAACTGTCAATATTAGACAGATCAATGAGACAGAAAATCAACAAGGATATCCAGGACTTGAACACAGATCTGGACCAAGCAGACCTAATAGATGTCTACAGAACTCTCCACCCTAAATCCACATAATATACATTCTTCTCAGCACCACATCACACCTACTCTAAAACTGATGACATAATTGGAAGTAAATAACTCCTTAGCAAATGCAAAAGAATGGAAATCATAACAAACAGTCTCTCAAATCACAGTGCAATCAAATTAGAACTCAGGATTAAGAAACTAACTCAAAACCACATAACCACATGGAAACTGAACAAATGATTCCTGAATGATGATTGGGTAAACAATGAAATGAAGGCAGAAACCAGTGAGAACCAATGAGAACGAAGACACAACATACGAGAATCTCTGTGACATATTTAAAGCAGTGTTGAAAGGGAAATTTATAGCACTAAATGCCCAAATGAGAAGTGAGAAAAGATCTAAAAGCAACAGCCTATCGTCAATATTGAAAGAGATAGAGGAGGAAGATCAAAAAAACTCAAAAACTAGCAGAAGACAAGAAATAACTAAGATTAGAGCAGAACTGAAGGAGATAGAGACACAAAAAAAAAACCGTTCAAAAAATCAATAAATCCAGGAGCTGGTTTTTTGAAAAGATCAACAAAATAGACAGACTGCTAGCCAGATTAATAAAAAAGAAAAGAGAGAAGAATCAAAGAGATGCACTAAAAAATGATAAAGGAAATATCACCACCAATTCCACAGAAATACAAACTACCATCAGAAATTACTGTAAACAACTCTATGCACATAAACCAGTAAACCTAGAAGAAATGGATAAATTCCTGGACACTTGCACCCTCCCAAAACTAAACCAGGAAGAAGTTGAAACCCTGAATAGACCAATAACAAGGTCTGAAGTTGAGGCAGCAATTAATAGCCTACCAACCAAATAAAGTCCAGATCCAGGCGGGTTCACAGCTGAATTCTATCTGACGTACAAAGAGGAGTTAGTACCATTCCTTCTGAAACTATTCCAGACAGTACAAAAAGATGGAATCCTCCCTAACTCAATTTATGAGCCCCACATCATCCTGATACCAAAACCTGGCAGAGACTCAACCAAAAAAGAAAACAGGCAAAAACGGGAGGCATTCCCTTTGAAATCTGGCACTAGACAAGGATGCCCTCTCTCATCACTCCTATTCAATATAGTATTGGAAGTTCTAGCCACAGCAATCAGTCAAGAAAAAGAAATAAAGGTGTTCAATAAGGAAAAGAGGAAGTCAAATTGTCTCTGTTTGTAGATGACATGATTGTATGTTTGGAAGACCTCATCATCACAGCCCAAAATCTCTTTAAACTGATAAGCAACTTCAGCAAAGTTTCAGGATACCAAATCAATGTGCAGAAATCACAAGTATTCCTATACACCAATAACAGACAAATCAGAGAGCCAGATCATGAGCAAACTCCCATTCACAGTTGCTACAAAGAGAATAAAATACCTAGGAATACAACTAACAAAGGACGTAAAGGACCTCTTCAAGGAGAACTACAAACCACTGATTAAGGAAATAAGAGAGGACACAAACAGATAAAAAAAAATTCCATGCTCATGGGTAGGAAGAATCAATATCCTGAAAATAGCCATACTGCCCAAAGTAATTTATACATTCAACACTATACCTATCAAGCTACTATTGACTTTCTTCACAGAACTGGAAAAAACCACTTTAAACTTCGTATGGAACCAAAAGAGAGCACGCATAGCCTGGACAATCCTAAGCAAAAAGAACAAAGCTGGAGGCATCACGCTACCTGACTTCAAACTATACTACAAGGCTACAGTAATCAAAACAGCATGGTACTGGTACCAAAACAGAGATATAGACCATTGGAACAGAACAGAGGCCTTGGAGGCAATACCACACGTCTACAACCATCTGCTTTGACAAACTGGACAAAAACAAGCAATGGGGAAAGGATTCCCTATTTAATAAATAGTGTTGGGAAAACTGGCTAGCCATGTGGGGAAAACTGGCTAGCCATGTGGGGAAAGCTGAAACTGGACCCCTTCCTGACACCTTACACTAAAATTAACTCTAGATGGATTAAAGATTTAAACATAAGACCTAACACCATAAAAACCCTAAAAGAAAACCTAGGCAATATGATTCAGGACATAGGCGTAGGCAAGGACTTCATGACTAAAACACCAAAAGCAATGGCAACAAAAGCTAAAATGGACAAACGGGATCTAATTAAACTTAAGAGTTTCTGCACAGCAAAAGAAACAATCATTAGATTAAACCTGCAATCAACAGAATGTGAAAAAAATTTTGCAATCTACCCATCTGACACAAAGGGCTAGTATCCAGAATCTACAAAGAACTAAAGCAGATTTACAAGAAAAAAAAAACTCATTCAAAAGTGGGCAAAGGATATGAACAGACACTTTTCAAAAGAAGTCATATATGAGGCCAAGAAACATATGAAAGGCCAAGAAACATGAAAAAGTGCTCATCATCACTGGTCATTAGAGAAATGCAAATCAAAACCACATTGAGATACCATCTCATGCCAGTTAGAATGGTGATCATTAAAAATCTGGAGACAACAGATGCTGGAGAGGATGTGGCAAAATAGGAACACTTTTACACTGTTAGTAGGAGTGTTAATTAGTTCAACCATTGTGTAAAACAGTGTGATGATTCCTCAGGGGCCTAGAAATAGAAATTCCATTTGACCCAACAATCCCATTGCTGGATATATACCCAAAGGATTAGAAATCATTCTGTTATAAAGACACATGCAGACATATGTTCTTTGCAGCACTGTTTACAATAGCAAAGACCTGGAACCAACCCAAATGCCCATCAGTGATAGACTGGACAAAGAAAATGTGGCACATATACACCATGGAATACTATGCAGCCATAAAAAAGATGAGGTCTTGTCCTTTGTAGGGACATCGTTAATCTGGATC
>CAUYLG010019637.1:0-59256 GCA_963573385.1 Cacajao melanocephalus
ATACTCTGTACCGAGAAGCGCCGTGCCGGGGTGCCTGCAAAATAGCCGCGCCGGCCAAAAAAGTCGCGCTGGTGACCCGTGTGGCTCCTCCACTGGGAATCTCCCAGTCTGTGGGCAACAAAAATTCGTCTGAAAGTGCGGCGTCCACTCGCTCTCCGTGCTTCACTGGGAGCTGCAATCCTGAGCTGTTGTTAATCAGCCATCTTGGATCTCTCTCCAGCATAGCGTTTTCAAAGTTCATCTGTGTTGTAACATAGCATGTTAGTGCTTCCACCCTTTTTATGGATGAATAAGATATACCACATTTTGTTTGTTCATCAATTCGTGGACATTTGGGTAGTTTCTGCCATTTCATTGTAATGAGTAATGCTGTTACGAAGATTTATGTATGCATTTTTATGTGTACACGTTTTTATTTCTCAGGTATGTAACTAGAAGTGGAATTGCTGCATCAAATGGTAAATATGTTCAATTTTTTGAGTAACTGACTATTTTCCAAAGTGGCTACATCATTTTACATTTCCATCAGCAGTGTATGTGGATTCTAATTTCCCTGCATCCTCACCATCACTTCTTATTATTTGACTTTTTACTATAACTTCCCTAATGGGTATAAAGTGGTATCTCACTATGGTTTTGATTTGTTGTGTTTTTCTTAAAGCTACCACAAGCCACCCAGTTGCCCAGAAGTGCTTGAATATCTCCAATCCATTTTACTATTACCATTGCCACTGAAAGTTCAAATGTTTGTCATCTATCACTTGAATTATTACAACAACCTTAGCTATATAACTGACCTTCCTTTTCCACCCTCTTCCCATCACCCAGCCAAGAAAATTGCATTAAACTTTAAACATCTATTGTAATATAATGTACAGCTTAAAACCTTGAGAAGTATGGAAAGAAAAAACTTTCCAGGAAGCTTACAGTGGAGAAACCTAGCAAACATCTTAAATGAAGTGATCAAGGTTAACATCAGCAGTGATGTGTCCTCTGAAATGATATGATAAAAATACCTGTGTGGTATTTTTTCTAAATCCCTGACCTCCCGTCTAGTCATGAGAAAACATCAGACAAACCCAAATTGAGGAATATTTGACAAACTTTCTGATCAGCACCTTTCAAAACTGTCAAGGTCATGAAAAACAAGGAAAGACTGAGTAAAGAAACTCAGAGTGAGAAGATTAAGGAGTCCATGACAGCTAAATGTTATGTGGGATCCTGTATTGGCTCCTGGAAAAGAAAAACCACATTAATGGAAAAAAAAAAAAACAGTGAAATCTGAATGAAGACTGGCTTTCAGGTAATAATAATTTACCAGTGTTGGCTTCTTAGTTTTGACAAATGTACCCTGATAATGTAAGATAACATTAAGGAAGACAAACTGGTTGAGGGCTTATATTAGAACTCTCTGTACTATCTTTTGTAACTTTTCTACAAATCTAAAATTACTCCAAAATAAAAACATGTATTTTATTTAAAAATTAACAAGCTTCAGAGGCTCCCCACTTACTAGAGCAGGTCCATATTTCCAACTTGTTGAAGCCCTCCACTGACTTATTTTTATTATAACTGCCCTTAGGGCTATGAAGTGGTATCTCACTTCATGGTGGTTTTGATTAGCCCTGTTTCTTTTAAAGCTACCATAAGCCACCCAGTTGCCCAGAAACACTTACCTCCAGTCCTTTTCACTATCTTTCATCTCTAACCTCAGTGTCAAATATTGTTTCTCCTTGAAGCTACTCTCCAGCATCCAATCTGCTGTTCTCAGACATACTGTACCCTTTAAGAAATGGGTACCATTGAATCTGCTGTTTTCTCTGATTGGAATGTGTTTCTGCACTCAAAGGAAAACATTTTCTAAGATTTTCATAACTTAGCCTGAGTTAGTTGCTTTGTGCTATATTCCCCCCTTTTTCTTCTTTTGAGACAGGAGCCTCACTCTGTTGCCCAGACTGGAGTGCAGTGGCACGATCTCAGCTCACTGCAGCCTTACCCTCCTGCGCTCAAGCGTACCTCTCACTTCAGCCTCTGCAAGTATCTGGAAGGTCAGGAGATCAAGACCAGCCTGGGCAACATAGTGAAACCCCATCTCTACCAAAAATACAAAAATTAGCTGGGCATGGTGGTGGGCACCTGTAGTCCCAGCTACTCGGGAGGCTGAGGCAGGAGAATAACTTGAACCCGGGAGACGGAGGTTGCAGTGAGCTGAGATCATACCACTGTACTCCAGCCTGGACGACAGAGTGAGACCCTGTCTCAATAAAAAAAAAAAAATTGCTGTGAGCGTTATAGTCTACATATATTTTAGTAGTCATAATCTCTATCTTGCTTTGTGTAAACATGCATATATTTCATTGCAGAAATATTGATATATTTAATTAGACAGTGCTGCCCCTCTGTGTAAAGTGTTACAAAATATATGGTTGTTACCATCTATGACATTGCTAAAATCAGAAAATTCAGAATTCTGAAGCGTATCTGGCTTCAAAAGTTTCAAGTAAGGGAATTGTATTCCTAAATCAAGGGACAGTGTGCAGAATTGAGAACATCATAAAATAAATGACAGAACCTTCGTGGACCTGCTCCATTTATGGGGCAGAAGTGAAAGAGTGAATGGGATGAAGAAGAGTATCGAATTGGGAGAGGATAACAACAGTGCCTGACACCTAGTAAATATTCAATAAATATTTGTTAACAGAAAGAATATAGTGAGAGGCAAGAAAGAAAATGTGTCAGCTGGACATGGTGGCTCACTCCTGTAATCCCAGCACTTTGGAAGGCTGAGGCAGCTGGATCACTTGAGACCAGCCTGGGCAACATGGAGAAACCCTGCCTCTACTGAAAATACAAAAATTAGCTGGGCATGGTGGTGCATACCTATAATCCCAGCTACTTGGGAGGCTGAGGCATGAGAATTGATTGAACTCGGGAGACAAAGCCTGCAGTGAGCCGAGATTATGCCACTGCACTCCAGCCTGGGCAACAGAGAAAAACTCTGTCACAAAAAAAAAAAAAAAAAAAGTTTCAAGGAGTAGTGAACAGTTGTTTTTGAAAGCTCAAAAACAACTGAAAAATGAGGATTAAGAATAAAAAACATACAGCACACATTTCTAAAAAGGATTAAACTACAAAAATAATAAGGGAAACATTGAAAAAAAGGAAATGATAACTCAAAAACACCCAACCTAATATACAAAATATACTTAGCCATCGAAATTAGCCCCAAGTCTTCCTGGGAAGCTAAGAAAAGAGAGGAATGATAGGTTATAGAGTTTTAATGTCCTTAAATTCACTAGGACTCAAACTTTTTACTAACATTTGAAGAAATATCAAGTACAGGCCAGGCGTGGTGGCTCATGCCTGTAATCCCAGCACTTTGGGAGGCCAAGGTGGGCGGATCATGAGTCAGGAGATCGAGACCATCCTGGCCAACAAAGTGAAACCCCATCTCTACTAAAACAAAAAAAAAATTAGCCGGGTGTGGTGGTGCGCGCCTGTAGTCCCAGCTACTTGTGAGGCTGAGGCAGGGGAATCACTTGAACCCAGGAGGCAGAGGTTGAAGCGAGCTGAGATCATGCCACTGCACTCCAGCCTGGTGACAGACTGAGACTCTGTATCAAAAAAAAAAAAACAAAACAAAAAAAACAAAAAAAAAAACAAAAGAAATATCAAGCACAATCTAATGTAGGGAATGAATGATGAACTACAATATGGTTGTCTTTAGTTGTAATTTTACAGATGTTCTTCCAGTGTTCACTTTTATTTTCATCTGAACGTGACAAAATTAAACGTAACTCTGAAAGCGTCTCTTCATAAGGTGAATTAAGTGCTCTTAGTGATCAACTAGTATTATTATTAAATTTATAGAATTTTGAGGTTGTCTTGTTTTTACTAGAGTGAGGTTGTCTTTTTAAGGTATTAATTTAATATGCATTATATCATTTAACAAGCACTTTGAGTAAAAATCCTGGGCTAACTACTGAAGATACATATAAATAAGGTCTAAAAACTGCCCTGTGAAATCTCAATCAACAGCAGCCTAGTATAATCTCTAGAAATGTTTCCCCTCTTACTAGCTATTTAATATTTAACTGGTCTAAGGTTTCAAAGAAAGCCACTAGCATTAACAACAACCAAATTCTGTAAGTTCTATTTAGTGAAACTTCAATTTGGTTTCTTATTTAATTTGCATAGAATTTGATTCTGACCAGTTGCTAAAAAAAAAAAATCAGTAATTCTGGAACCAAAGGTTTTCTTTCCTAAGAAGATGATGCTAAATCTAGAATACTAATAAAGCATGTGTTTTAAGTTACTTTCTAATAGTGATGTTGATTTGAGGTAAGCCACTTATGTTCTTTATGACCCCATTTGACCTACAGCATGACGTTTTGAGATAGCTAACTAAGACCAGAAGTGTAGGCCATCAACAATTTATAGTGTAATACATTCATATTGATTGCAAGGGTAAAACTATCGTTTTCATACTATTGTTTCTTCACATCTTACAGAATGTAACTTTTAGACAAATATGGTGGCTTTTGCATATTAAAAAATGCAGTTTCAACATGATTGTTTCTCTCGTGGGCAGATAAAGAACAACAGTGAAGTATTCAAGATGCAAAATTCAGAACTCTTCCAAACAATTATCAAAAAGCAGTGAGGGCTGGAAGTTGAAAGAAAGGAAAATATATGAGCAGAGTGACAGATTTGGGCAATGCCATAAATGACACTATGACTTAATTAACCCCCTTTTCTAAGCAACTATTCATTTTTCACAGGAGTTTGAAATATTACCCAGGAAGACAAGCCAATGATTTTGGCTGTGAGAATCTCATACCATAAAATGTTTTAAGGTAAGATAGTTTATTTAATAATGGGCTTAAATGAATGGTTTCATTAAAAGATCTTAGTTTCTTGTCATCTGAATCTTGAAAGATAATTAGAAGGGAGAAATCTGTTGAATAATTACTAATTAAAAACTAGATAATTTAGCATTATTTTTTACCTTAGCTACTCATTTAGGAAATGTTTATTATTTAGATGTTAACATTCATTTTCACTAATTCTGCTTAATACAACATGATTATTTAAAGTTAAATTGTGTCAAGTAAATTTATCATAACTCTATAGAAAATCAAAAACAGTGCCACATTTTACTCAAATGTTTTAATATTTTTATTTAGCATTTGAGAGTTTTAAATATTATGAAAATATTGGGCCTGATGAGAGAATACACTTTTCTTTTTAAGAGACGCATCTATTCTTTTAAGTGATCAGGGTCCCATTTAGTCAATTATTTCTTCCATATGGCTCAAAAATGTATGTCTCTTTTGGTCATGTATATGACTGACCTTTTATGAAAGACAGACAGTTGACCAGGGGTTGCCTCATTTTAGTCTCCTCAGAAATGACTAAATGTTTTCCAGATGAACATACTATGAACCATGCGGGGAGCTAGGAATTAGAAATCATTGCCTTAAACCAGGGGAATTTGTGGACTATTTCTGCTGGCACTCAGTGACCTAAAGGAATTGACCCACAGAGCAATTTCCTTCACTTTCCGCAGTGTAAGTCATGAAATCAACTCAAGGTAAGATATACATATTTATGGCTAGGCTCAGTGGCTCATGGCTGTAATCCCAGCACTTTGGGAGGCTGAGGTGGGTGGATCACCTGAGGTCAGTTCAAGACCAGCCTGGTCAACATTGTGAAACCGTGTCTCTACTAAAAATACAAAAATTATCCAAGCATGGTGGCAGGCGCCTGTAATCCCAGCTACTCGGGAAGCTGAGGCAGGAGAATTGCTTGAAACCTGGAGGTGGAGGTTGTGGTGAGCTGAGATCTCGCCACTGCACTCCAGCCTAGGCAACAGAGCGAAATTCCATCTCAAAAAAAAAAAAAAAAAAAAAAAAAATGGTGTAGGAGAGCTATTTATTTATAGTCCACTTGTTTCCAAAGAAGAATTTAAGGCAGCGGCAAAGGCTTCTACCTTTTCCCTGTTTTCTCACTGTAAATTCATTCAAAGTGACTTTACAAAATATAAACTTTAGTTACCAGTGGAGGTAGAAGAGGGTGATCAATTACTGTGTCATTTGTCACTGGACCCCTCATCTGCTAAAATTGGCACTAATATCCCATTTCATCCATTTTTAAAGAAAATAAAAATAACATTTCAATAGGAATAAAATATGTTCTATGTTGCTTTTCCTCCTTTATCTTCTATCTTATAACCTAAACCTATTTAAGATACAAATTTAAGAATACATTTTAAGCAATACAGGGAAAATAAATGATGAATATATACAAACTCTAAAACTACACCTAAGATAATTTATTTAAAAAAAAATAATGATCCTCTGTATAATTTGTTATTCAAAGTTGAATGGTTGGTACTTTTTTAAAGGAAAAATAGGCCTCCCGCAAAGGGCCAAAATACATTTGTAAAGTTCACCTAAGATAATTGGAAAATACACCAGTTATGTACACATTTATGTTTTCTTAATCAAAAGAATAGAAAGAAGTATAAGGCACCACATGCTTCTAGGTATGACTCCCTAAACAATCTGAAACACAACATTTAGCTTGTATAATTTTAAAACTTAGGAACTAGAGATAAGTTGTCTGACACATTGTCTTATTGGAAATTAGCTTAGGGAATTGCAGAGATTTGGAGAAAGAAACTAATGCATAATGATACCCATTTGCAATAACAGAACACTTCAAGGGATTTATCTAAAGTACATTTCAGAGATGGATGATTTGGGTTGATGCATTTGAACCTTTAAAAATTTTATGAGTTAAATTCATTAAGTCAGTGACATTTAGAAACATTGATGCTGCCTTCTGTGTTCTCAACAGATTCTAAATTCGGCTACGTGTATTGTGTGATTACAAGATATGGTTACAAATAGGAATAATTGTTGCAAAGCAAATTACAGAGTGACACAGGAAAACATTCCCCCTCCAACAGAGAGGGGAGTGGATTACCTCACTCATATAACCTAGGTTATATAATGAAGATTGCAGACTTTGAAAAGAAAAAGAAATGTATGCCAAAATAGAAAAATGATTTCATGAAAAATAAAGACAGATTATTTTGTTTAGGAGAAACCACCTAAAGAATTGATGAGAAACTTCAAGTACAAATATTTAAGTGTTTATGGCTCTGGAAACTGTCTCTAAAAAGCTTATTTATTCATTTCCATAACTATTCATATGATGCAATCATGCAAATAACAGCTTTATTCATATAGGGCTTGAAAATATTACGATTATATTGCACAACAAATATATATTTATACATATACACAACATATTACATTTTTATATTGTATACATATAATTATATTGTAACAGTATGTCACATTTATATACAACTTAAAAATGAATAATTTCGACTTAGATTCAGTATCCAGACAAAAGTATTACTGTTAATTTTAACTCACACATTATAGTAAGAAGTGGACAGAACATTAGCATTACACATTTGAATTACTTCAGGATAGATTTTTATATAAGTCACCTCCAGGAAGTTGCCACACACATAAGCAGTTATTGCAATAGAGATTCCAAGAAGTAGGCTAAGAAACCATTTTATTTTTGTCTGTGGCAGTTCATTCCTTTAACTCAGTTTTTCTCCATCTTTTTAAACCCTTCTTTGATAAATTTTAAAATCTCATGATTGAAGCTTCCCAACTCAGCATTCTGTAACACCCTCCTCCCAGAACCCTGAAACTGAATCAAAAATTACTGATAATGAGAAGACTGAATGCACCTCATTATAATTTCTTGCTTGTCGACCTGTTCAACATACTGCAGACTCCATGAGGATAGGGTGGGAAAACTGGAAGATAATGGATAGGGATGAAAAGAAAGCTTATCACTTTGTTTTCTTTATACTTCTTGACTCTTGAGCCATGCTGTGATGGTTAATTTTATGTGTTTACTTGACTGGGCTAAGGGATGCCCAGAGAGTTGGTAAGACATTATTTCTGAGTGTGTCTGTGGGGGTATATCCAGAAGAGATTCACACTTGAATCAGTAGGGTGAGTAAAGATGATCCAGCCTCACCTATGTGGGTGGACATCATCCAGTCTACTGAGTGCCAGGATAAAACAGAAAGGTGAAGGAAGAATTAATTTTCTATTCTTGAAGCTAAACATCCATCTTCTCCTGTTTTTGGACATCAAAGCTCTTGATTCTTGGGCCTTTGGACTCCAGGACTTACACCAGCACCCCCGCAACACACACACACACACACACACACACACACACACGTTCTCATGCCTTCAGCCTTGGACTGAGAGACACATCATTGGCTCCCCTGATTCTCAGGACATTGGAATTGGACTGAATTGCTGTCCTGGTTCTTCAGCTTGCAGAGGGTGCATTCTGGGACTTCTCAGCCTCCATAATCATGCAAGTCAATTCCCGTAATAAATCTCCATGTGTGTGTGTCTCTCTCTCTCTGTGTATCCTACTGGTTCTGCTTCTCTGGAGAACCTAATGCACATGTGAATAAATTTCCTATTCAAAAATTAAAAAGTCCTCATGATAAAGATTTGTTCCTGAATAGTTAGCACTCAGGTAAACCAGTTTCATTTTTCAAAAGGATTCATTGTAACTGAATTGGCCAAGTCCAGTCACTTTGGTCTGTTAGTATATGAAGGTATCCTGAAAACAGGATTTCAGCATTTTGTTATTCTTGAAAATATGATTCTTTCTGTAGTAGAAATGACTGAGAAACAAGATGAATAGCAAGGACACACAGTTACTGACAAGAAGATGGCAAACAGGTAAACACTGGCTAGAATACTATGCTGAAAAAAGATCTGAGGGTAAGTGGGAGACTGATGAGCCACTTCTACCAAAGGTAAAGAAGGAGGGTGTGGTCATTCATTCACCACCAAGTCAAACACAATTTGGCCTAACCTGTCCATCTTATGGTGATTGAAACGAGTTGCTATGTTTCTCACTGAAGAATTTTAACATATAGAGGAAGTTTGCTATTGGCTCACATGTGGAAATCTTGTTACTATGTGTTTTTCTTATCACTCATTACTTCTTACTATGACCATTTTCTTCGCATTTTTCAAAATACAAATAAGTCTCAGCCATCTACATTAATCAGTGTTGGGTAAAAATGTCCTCTATTTAGCAATCCTCAAAGCAGCCTTTGTTAGCTTCTTAAAATCCCACAAATACAGCAAGAGATGAAAAGTTACAATACCACCAACAGACTCTGGAAAGAATATTAATCATCAAGTATAGGACAGAGCAGCTGGATTGAGGACCTAAGATAGCTCCATTTCATTGTATGATCAATTCGTCTCAGCTCTGAAGAACATGCACATGCACTTCAGTTGGGTGACCAATACAATGTAGTAAAGGTAGTGTCTTAATTCAGAGGCAGATAAAACCAACTCTTTGTATTTGAATTTGAAATTCAAAGAGCGGCAGAAACAATGAGGAAATAAAAGAAAGCCATGCTGGAAGAGGAACATAGATGAGGAGGGAGTTTAAGGTCAGTAATATTGAGAACCTGAAGAACTTGGTCCCAGGAGCAGAAAGAGATGCTAAAATACCAATTCCAAGTTCCATTCATTTTCCTTGGATGTATCATTTTACCAAAACTACAATCTGTCATTTTTTGTAGGATTATGAAGACCCACATCATCTGCCATCTGTTTTAGAAATGCAGCCCACGTCATCCTGAACATCTAAATGATGATATTCTTATCACCTCATTCTCACATCTGCCTGCTGAAACGTAAGAAAAGCTTTATTTTGCTGTATCTCAGTATCATCTGTAAATCTAGTTCTTTAAGCCCCCTTTCTGGATAAATTCAGACCTATCAAAAATGCCTAACTCTATCTTTTTGCTTTTTCTCTGAAGGAAATAATTTGGCAACTTCATTGCTCACCATTGAATACAAATTGTAGCATTTCATAAATTTGCATTCCAAGGAACGTGACAGTGATTAATAAAAAGAATGGGAAGTTTGGAAATCTTAGAGGGTTGTTCTTGAAACAAGAACAATCCTTCCATGCTTCCTTCCTCAATTTAAGATTTTGTGATGTTCTCTGATGAGCAAAAAAAAAAAAAAAAACAAACAAAAACCACCTTACCAGGTCTGACAGAGTGACTCAGAAGGAATTATTTTGTGTTATTTTTAATGCCATAACTCAATTCTTTTATTTAAATGCTAATTGATTATCCCAGCACAACCCTCTAGTGGCAGAATCAATTTTAGTAATGATGTTGATGGCGGCAATATGCTCAACTGAAGTCTCCCCCACTTGGTACAAAAGGAGTGGAAATGATAGGTAGCTCATTAATAATTTATTCCAGAGATGAATGTGTTCAGTCGCTGATAGGGTGCTGTAGGTGAATGCTGCCAAAATGAGAAATGTCAATTGTCAGGCCTCATGCATAATAACTGTGGAGCTATTTTAAAGCTTCTTTGAAGATTAAAGTTATGCCCTTTTTCCCTACAGTTCTGTCACATATACTTGGCAATTCTGTTCTCTGCAAATTCATTTTCACTATGCTCAGATGTCTCTGCTTGAGAAAATATATACAGCTCAAAATCTAGCATATTTGAAAAGTTATTTAGAATCTGCAGTGATCCATACACTGGAAGAGGACTCTAAATGAATAAAGAAGAAGTAAAAGATACAAACCTGGAGAGATACTGAGTAACTTTTTTGGCCCATTTTTCCGTTGAGGTATGTTTTATCAGGATGATACACGTTTTTAATTTCCCAGGTCCCCATAGGGAACATACATTTTCTGTATTACATATAACATTTTCTGAAGACAGAAATAACAGAATAAAATATATTTTAAAACAATAGTTGTTCCCAAATGACCTTCAAAATGTGTCCCAGCTTACTTGTCTCTAAATTGTGTCTGATTCTTCCAGAAGAAAAAAAAGTTCCTTACCTGGTGTGTTCTCTTTTGGAAGTCAACAGTATCTTAACATTCATTGAAAGAGTTACACTCAATTTTCCAAAAAGCATTTAATGTATTTCAAAAAACTGTCTATGTTAAAAAATGCTAATCTGTCCTAAGAGTGACAAGTGACCCTACAGTCCATTTTTGAAGAATGGAAGAAAAAGATCAGAAGATTTAAAATGATAAAACATATTACTTTAAAAAAAAGTATTACTTTAGCAAGAGATACTTCTCCCACATTTGTCACATTGCTGAATATGTTTGCTCCATAAAGTACACATCTTAATCTATTTTGGGACCATTACTTACCATAAAGATACATATCCATAGTTGTTCAAATATTAAGTATACCTGCTTAATGCATGATAAAAATATGCAAATTGATAAGGAAAATATTTTTTGACACAATATAGCAGCACAGGAACTGTGTAACATTCAAATCTTTACTATGAAATAATACATGGTGCTGAAAGGATACTTAGTTTTAACATTTTACAGTAGCAACTTATTTAACTATCATCAGCAAAATATGTGGCTGCAATGTGATATAAATCTGGATAAACATGAATTTGGACATCTACTGTTCCAAATTCTAGGCTTTCTTATGTGTAAGTTGAACTAAAATTATTTAAATAAAAAGATGTAAGATCAACAATTTGCATGAATTCTTACATATATATGTTTCAAGTTGTAAGACATTAATCCCTTCAAATGCTCCTCCAGACTTCTCTTTGTGACTTTATATTTTAAAAGACTAATTTGATTCCTGTATCTAAATTTCCAGTTAAGAAATTATATTAAGGCAATATGCTTTTCATAAATTGAATGATGAAAGTCTCTACTGAATTATTATTGCTAACATTACAGAAATTATCCTTTAATCCTAAAGCTGCCTTTTTAGCAAAGTATTTTAAAACATTGTGCCATTAATAGTAGATGAGTAAGAAAATTACATTTTTGAAAAATGTTATGGAAATCTCTATTTCCTCAAATTTTTTAAATTAGAAAATAAAAGTCCAAAATGAGAAAATAAATAAGACATTTTATGGCTTGTAGAAAGAAAGAGATGCTAAAATGATACTCATTTTATGCAAATGCTATAGCAGTTGTAAATATTAAGTTGAACAGATTTGAGTCTGCTGAGAACTATGCTTATATATCTACCTCTTCCATTAGACATACAACTCCTCCAAGGCAACTATGGTTTCATCGATCCTTTAACATCAGAACCTTTAACACAGTGTTCAGCATAGGTAGGTCTGTGAATGCTTGCTGTTTTGTTGAGGCATAGACACACAGGCATGTTCAGAATTCATCACTTAAACCTAAATAACTTGCTATTTTTGGAAATGAATTGAGCAAAGTGCACTCCAGATTAGATTGGAGAATAATCACATAAATTCAGTACATAGAGGAGAACAGCTTTCCCACCACAGGCCCGAAGCCAAAAAGGAGTCAGGAAATCTCATTAGGAAGATATAGGAGAAAAAACATTGAAATAAAGTTATTAATCATGTACCACTAACCTCAGATAAATCAGAATTATTTTATATATCCATTTCCCAATATGCTAAATGGAGAACACAATGTACTATTTCCAAAAGTAATAAAGAATTGAGAGGACTGTATCTTGTTATTCCTGTATATTACTAGTGTAGAATAGGAAACCTAGAAAATGCTTTCTGAACATTTCAATCCAAATTTTCATACTACCTTGTAGCTGGTTTTTTCACCTCATAGAATAAATCCTGAACACATGATTGTTTCACTGTGTTTAATAACAAAATACTAGGTCATGGAAAACTTTTCTGAGACAGAGTCTCACTCTGTCACCCAGACTGGAGTGCAATGGTGTGCTCTCTGCTCACTGCAACCTCTGCCTCCCAGGTTCAGGTGATTTTTCTGCCTCGGTCTGGGACTAGAGGTGTGTGCCACCACACCTGGCTAATTTTTGTATTTTTCGTAGAGACCGGGGTTCCACTATGTTGGCCTAGCTGGCCTCAAACTCCTGACCTCATGATGCACCCGCCTTGGCCTCCAAGAGCTGGGATTACCGGCATGAGCCACTGTGCCCAGCCCATGGATAACTTCCCTTTCCTTTCACTTACCAATACATTATGGAATCTCTGCCAGTGAAAATATCTATACTAACTGAATCATTTCTTAGTAACCCACTGTATGTATATATAGTAATTTATTCTTTTCTATTATTGGACATTTAGGTTTCCAAGTTATTATAAACAATACTGTGTAGAACCGTATCATAAAAACATATTTGTGCACTTATGCAATCAATCCCTCAGAAAATATTCCCAGATATTATGTCAAAGGGTATGAACCTTTTTAAGGCTTCTGATTAATACTGTTTACCTGTCCTCAAGACTTAAACTCTCATAAGCTGTTATCTCAGAATGTTTCCTTCTCACATCCATGAAAATACCTATTATTATTTAAAATCTATGCAGACAGGTGAACAGTATTCTACTTTTTAATCAGCATGTAACTGATTTAGCATTTATTTAAATTTGTCAGCTGTTCTATTTTGTTTGCACAAGTCTTTGATTGATATTATCTACTGATTGTTTTCTCCTCGGCTTTGAAAATGTCCTTTAAGAATTAAAGCTATTTGTCATACACATTGTAGTTTATCAGTTTGTTTGCCTTGTAACTATTTACGGTTTTTGCCATACCAAATTTTGATGATTTGGAAAAGAAGCAAAGGTGTGCCTCCTTTTGCTTCCTTCTTTTGCACTGCTAAGTGCAGAACCAGTGACAACAGCATACACATCTTATTCCTGTCTATAGTGAGAAGGATTCTAGTATTTCTCCACTAGGTATGATGTGTGAGACAGTAAAATAGGAGGGGATAAAATGGAAAGAAAACATTTCTTTTGCATGATAAAACTAACCTAAAAAACAAATTAGAGATCAATTTTTGAATTTTATCAAGTGCTTTGTACATCCAAAGACATGGTTCTTCTCTTTCGGTGTATTCACACTACATGTAAGTAAATATTACTCAGTATTTAATTCTTGGAATAAACTCTTATTTTTCACAGTGAATTATTCTCTTATTTACACAACCTACAAAGTAGTGCACAGAAGCAGAAAACACAAATTACAAGTACAGGTTAGGAAGCCAGGACTTCTAGAATCTTGTCTTGGTTGTATTTGCTACTCGTGTAGCCTAGGACAAGTGACCTGATGTCCCTATGCCTGAGTTGCCTCATTTACAGAATGGAGACAATAATGGTATACCTGCCACATAGGTTTATTGTGAAAACAGGATAATGTATTTGGCAAACAGGCATTAACAGTAATTATAATTCTCCTTACTATACTAATGCATTTTATACTAATTTTACGTGTGACTTTAATATAATTAAATTTGTGTTAATCTGGTATCTGGGTTGTTAGCTTTTAAAAACTTTGGGAAGCTTTCCTTCAGTACTCTGGGAAAACTAGTATTTTATAAAAATTAATATATTTGTAAAGTGCTGCTTGTTATAATCAGCAAAGTAACCTACAACATTTTCAGGTAGGAGAGAAAACTGAAGATGGAAGGAGTGAGTAGAGGACAGGGGAGCTGCTATCTAGTAAGCCATTTCTGTCATTGTGATGTGGGTCACTAGACTTGATACAAGATGCTGACCTAACACCAAATATGCCTCTCCTACCTCTCTGATGCCTATCTGAGCAGATGTTAGAAATGTGTGCCCACTAGCTTTAACTATGGCCATTCTGGGAGAGCAAGTCTCACAGTATACTTTTGATTATCACTACCACCCAACATTTTAACTGAAATGAACATCAAGTCTAACAGAATGCCAGAAAAGGAAGAAGTACACAGAATAAACCTGGATACTGTCTCTAAGTATCCAGATTAGGGAGTTAAATTTAAACCTAGTTTAGAGTTGAGAATAGATCTAAAAACTCCAACTTTTCAATAATCGTTAAATTTGCCACAATTTTTTCCTGTCGGTTCACTTTTATACCACATTTAACTCCTAGGTCATTTGGAGAATTTTTGCATACAGCAAAATAGTAACACTCCAAATTTATCCAAATTATGGAATTTTTCTTTTGAGATAGGATTTAGCTACTTTTGTTTACCCTGTATTTGGAGTGTTACTATTATGGGAAATTTTCATTCTTGAGACAAATGTAGGTTCTTTGTTAAAATTATACTGTATTCACTGAAAAAGTACTGCTACAGAAGTAACCTATGAAAATTAAGGTAACAGTGACTGCTAATCACTGCCATTTACAGAGCACTGTGTGACAGGGATATGGCAAGTCATGTTTATTGCATCACCTAATGCCCCCACACTTTATAAGGTAGGTATTTCTGTATCTTTCTTTTAACATATGAAGAAACTGAAGCTCAAAAAGGTCAAGTCACTTACCAAAGATCCTGAGGCTAGGATTATACTTTAAGTTTCAAAGGCCATTTCTTTACTATTTGCAGTCAAATGAATGACTGAAATTCAGTCATCCAATTAAATGCAGAACGACATTCTTTTAAAAACTATGTGAAGCACTGATAATGGGAAGCTATTTTTAAAATATACCATTATAAAGGATAATAACCATTCTGAAAAGTGGGTTAAACTGAAAAACAGAGCCTAAAAGGAATGTTACTTTAAGTATAAAGTCTGTCATCAAAATAAGTACCAATATAACTTCATGTGGATTATTTGTAAAGGAATCATAATTTCTTTATTAGATACAATGACTTCAACCCAGATTTATTGAATCTTTTAAAAATAATAAAAATACTTTTATTAAACACTTCTATTGATCATGTTTAGGTAAAATACCTTGTTGAGTTTATAAACCCAAATACCAGTGACTTCATGACAAAAATGAGAAAATAATTTGAATCTACCTTCATTGTCCACACACACTGAAATGCAAAACGCACACCAGAGACATAAACTGCATGTGTAGGATTCACAGAAAACAATATGAGGTTGACACACACAATCTTAAAAATGTCACCCTTATATATCAGGATTACAAATAAGCATATTACATAATAGACTTTACATTCATGTTTTATGCTTTATTTCCAAAACTTGTAACTATTTCAGATAAATTCAATAATTTTATATTTTACTTTAGCTTATGAGAAATGAAAATTATTACATAAGTTTGACATTACTTAAAGCTGACTTTCATATTTAGGACATAGTAAATTTGAAAGGAACACTTCAAATTAAATATTAAAGATAGAGGGTATGTGTTAATAAAATGAAATCAATTAAAATTTACTCGAAGGCTGGAAAAAGTATCCTTAATGGCCATCTTTAAAAAAATTTGCATTTCCCATTTCTTTCATTTGAAAAGATTGTCATGTAGGTGAGACATTTAGAGTAGATATATATTACTTCCAACGTTTTCCTAGAAAAGGGTTTTATGTATCAGATACTCAAGGTAAAAAATAAATTTAATCTTTTAATATTTAGGATACATCTCAAACTAATCTGACAGATCTTAGTTTTTATAAGGCAAAACTGCTAATATGAAGGCTCTTAAAATTCTTCAGTTTATTTCTTCAAAATCTAAAAAATAAAATTAGGTTTACTCTTTATGAACACAGCTTCAACTACAAGCTTCCTAGTTCAGTCCCTCTGCATATGGCAGATGACAGAGAAGCATCCTGTAAATCCTTGGTATTTCTCTTACAACTTTTTAGCTATGAAATCAGAAAAAAATAAATTTTAAATAAAGTCTCTGACTTAGCCCCAGTAACACGTACATTTAAAAACTTACATCTAAAGTGGTCTCTGAAGTGACCCTATTTCCCCAACGCCTCCTAGTCTACCTTGGAAAGAACAAAGAATGTTATTCCTAATCAGGAAGGAATCTGACAGTACAGAAACATTGACAAAGATTATGCTAAATGGTTAGTTACATATAATCTTGCATAGACTCTGTATTCAGTAAAATATTATCGGATGATGAGAATAAGATGACAAATTAATATGGAGAAAAACCTTTAAGACAAATTAAGACATTGGAAAGCAAAAGGTAGAAAGTGAAAATTGTATATGTTCACCTGAAATGGTACATGTTTTTCTCTTCTGAAGAGAAAAAGTTGTAAGACAGATTCTTCATCTTGGCTTTTCTAGGAAGACAATGTCTATGCCAAAAGATTGCTTATCTTAAAATAAAAACATATGAAAGAAAAGGCTCCTTTGAAAATATATATATATTTATACACACACACACACACACACACACACACACACACACACACGCATACACATATATATAACATATATTAATAAAAAGTATTCTCCAGTATGGGATAGGGGCTCTCCAATTCTAAAAGCAAAAATCTATAATTTTAAATTTATCCGAAAGAAATCTAAGCACAGCTGAACTTAAAATTATTGTCTGAATCACTGAATTAGTCATTTCATTTTAAAAGCGCACGGATTTTATTGAAAGATATCCAATTTCAGCTATGAAGATCCAGGCTCAAGGTCTGTTCTTGGCTATTCCAGAAATTCTTGGAGAATGTTCATAATTTCAACAAAAACTTAGAAAGTTTTTCTAAAGTAGACTTTTCAACCTACTGAACGGAACTCACATCTATACTCTGATGTTTATTTCAGCAGCATTTGTCTCTGTGAAGCACATCAAAATCACTCACACATCAAATTGCTGATCTGATAGAATGATTTATTTTTCCCATTACAGGGAAGTCATGAATGACTTGTTCTGAGGTATGTTTCTGAGCTATGAAGGACACCTATTAGAAAGCTCCACACTTGAAGGTTTCTCTTAAGGTGATAACATTTTATGGCTGGACAGTCTCTGCAGGTACCAGATTCCCTGTTGTATCCAACTGCATACATTTACACGTGCATGCAGACACAGGGCACTCTGCGTGGTCCCTAAAAAAATAGGTCAAATAACCGTTAAAAATCCAAATTAGACATATACACATTTATTTATCTAATTTTTTTTTTTTAAGAGACAGGGTCTTGCTATATTGCCTAGGCTGGACTCACAGGGCTGGACTCACACTCCTGGGCTCAAGCGATGCTCCTGCCTCAACCTACTGATTAGCTAGGACTATAGGTGTGCACACTGTTCCCACCTGTTTACTTAGATCTATCTATAATGCAACTTTTCAAAATAGCATTTGGAAAAATATAGAAACTAAAACCCAGAGGAAAAAAGCATCAAAAGCATCAAATTATAAATTACTGCCAAGCTGAACTTTAGGGAGAAGTTAAAAAATACATACCTTTTACTTTCTACATATATGGCAAGGTATTTCATTTACAGTTGTGAAGGTGACAGGGATGTGCTCAGAGTTTAAATTAGCTAGTGAGACAAACTGGGTATAAATGCTGTATCAATGAGGAACACAGGGCCACTGGCACCATTCAAAATAAAATTCAATTATGGTCTTGAGAGTCTCAATTGCATGACTACATAAAAAGCTTACTTAGAAGAGAACTGAGGCAGCAGTATGATATGCACTTTTATCATTTCATTATTAATTCAATCACATGATAAATTACAGCATAGTTGTAAAAAAACACATCCTCTCCCCGAATAAAGTTAAATGATGTTATTCAAACATTTAACTCATGCAAAATATCTGAACTAGTTCTTATGTAAGTATTACCTTTATAGTTTAACGTTACATACGATACCTAATGATGAAATAAATGTTCATACCACCTTTGTTAATGCAAATGACAGTAAAAATAAAATTCATACTTTGGCTAAATGTTAACAGATAAACTGAAACTATTTAGAAGCAATCTGTGTTATCTCTTGTAACTCCAAGCCTATCAATGAAGAAATGTGCTGATTACCTGAACCAACTAAGCATATGTCCAGCATGCCCACCGTGCCTGCAATTGTGACACCATGTAAACCAGTTGTTAAATTGGGCTAGTTTTTTGTCCTTACTTAAGTCCACTTTTTCATCTGATTTGGTTCCTCCTATGAGAAAAGAAAATGATATTCATTAACTGCATCACAATATTTTATTTGAAGTTACTTTCAAAAGGCATTTCTAAAACTATGTTCAAAATATGAATCACACATCATACTGAAATAACAATTTTGATGCTAGGTTCTAGTTTAGACGGAGTGAAACTGAATGACAGGAGCTTCCCTACATTTTTAATAGCCAATAAAAAAAATGGAAAAATATAAATTATCAAAACCCACTAAGAAACAAGCTAAATTTAACACTTTGGAGAGACCAAATCAGTAGTTTAAAATCTTTCCACAACGAAAATACCAGGCCCAGTTTACAAGTGAATTTTACCTAACATTCAAGGAACAGGTAGGACTGGGCATGGTGGCTCATGCCTGTAATCCCAGCACTTTGGGAGGCTGAGGCGGGCAGACCACTTGAGGCTAGGAGTTGGAGACCAGCCTGGCCAACATGGCAAAACCCCGTCTCTGCTAAAAATACAAAAATTAGCCGGGGGTGGTGACACGTGCCTGTAGTCCCAGCTACTTGGGAGGCTGAGGCACAAAAATTGCCTAAACCTAGGAGTTGGAGGCTGCAAGTGAGCCAAGATTGCACTGCTGCACTCCAGGTTGGGTGACAGAGCAAGACTGTCTCAAAAAAGAAGAAAAACAATCAAGGGACAGGTAATTCTCATCTGTACAAGCCCTTTCAAAGAAGGAAAAAAAGAGGAAAAGTTTCCCAATGCACTTCATGAGACTTGGGTAACTTAAGCAATTGCTTATTTAGACTTAATAGTTTTACTTAATTGCCATCCATTAAGACATTATGCATAGATAACTCTGTTCAAAATTTTGCTTGGACCATTGCAGGTCACACTTTCAGGATCAAAAGGATAATCTTGCAGTCGGGAATAGTTTTAAAAAATATCTGTTTTTGCTAATGAGGTGAAAGCATGTATAAGTAGTTCAATGATTTAAGATGTAAACAGACTAAATTTATTTCTGAAAGGGTCACCAAAGATTAATAATGAGAGGGCAAAAAGGAAAGGGGCAAGAGAAAAATAAAATATAGATCTGATATGGACACTACTTTATACCTTTGTGTAAAGCTCTCATTAGTGCTTGTCACTTTGTTTTTGTAACTTCTAACATAAACAGAAAACAGACTGAATCAGAACAAGCGTATCCTTATGTTTTTCTGATAAAGTTGGAAGTATTAAGATCTACCTCACTGCCAACTATAAAGGCTTTTTTAAGATCAAATGACTTTAAATTTTAAAAGATTCATAGTGAATTATGAAGACAAGTGCCACAGAACACTTTAGGGAAACTAGAGTTTCACTTGTATACTAACTCATAATGTGAGAAGGAAATGAAGGAAACCAGTATATAATCGAACTTTTAAAAAATGTGTCATTGTCCAAAAATTAAGTTCTGTAAGGGCAGGGATTTTTGTTTTGTTTACTGTAACATTTCTAGCACTTGGAACACTAGGTACCAAATAAAATTTAATAAATAATATTTATAATGTTTATAATGATGTTAGAACTGTTTCGAGTTCTAATCTTCAAAGCACAATTGAGTATAAAAATATCAAGTCTCAGTTAAATAAACTTATAGAAATTCCAGCTATTTGAATCACAAAGCATAATGGATGGATGTAATCTCTGACTGCAGGCAAAGCACCAGGGAGGTTTAGATACTCATGCAATTAGCCAGCACTTGATTTCTATTAGATACTGTATTATTTTGGAACTAGGACTCTTCTGATTTCACGTATCAAAAAAAATAAATAAATAAAAGAATATGCTTCCTTAACTTTTACTTTAGTTTCAAGGGTACATGTGCTGGTTTGTTATCGAGGTAAACTGCGTATAATGGAGGTCTTGGTGTACGGATTTTCATCCAGGTAATAAACATAGTACCTGATAGGTAGTTTTTTAATTTCAATCCTCCTCCGACCCTCCACCTTCCGGTAAGCCCTGGTGTCTGTTATTCCTTCTTTATGACCATATGTACTCAATCTATGCTGCTGCAAGGGACATGGCTGCATAGTATTCCATCGTGTATATGTACCACATTTCCTTTTAACCAGTCCACCACTGATGGGCATTACAGTTGACTCTACGTCTTTGCTATTGCAAATAGTGCTTATTATTCTCTAAGTTAGCTTAGCAATGCCTTTAAAGATCATATTCAGGCTCTCCCTAATTTTCCTACTGTTCTTATCAGTCCACTTCCTAGGTCCTTTCACACCGATGTACTTGCTCTTCCTATACACTCCCTGTACTTATCATACTTACCAGTCTCTTCACCCTAGTTTGTTTTTCACTCTCGGTCTACAACCTGGAAGGCTTCCCTGCAATCTTCGTATATTAAATCTTCCAAACTTTAAAGGACTAGCTTAAATGGTAATTTCTTCCTGAAGCTTTCCAGATATCCTTCAGATAGAAGTAATGTTTCTCACTTTGAAAATTCCTAATTCTTTCCTTATATAATAGTCCTAATTCATGTTGGGGGTCTATGTTGGGGGTCTAGATGTGTTTCAGAATGCAGAATGTTTTGGGATTTTAGAAAAATAATAAGGAGCAAATATGTACACTTCGAGGGAAGTCTGAAACACCCTGTAATCCAACTTAATATTTCTGCAGTGAAACATAAATATTCACAAATAAATAAGAGAAATAAATATCTTAATAGCCTAACATCAATTCTGAACAGATTTTGTGGCCAAATGAAATTACTGTAATTTCATTTTTAAAAGGCATAGGATTTTCAGAACTTTTTAGAGACTGTGAAATGACAGATAAGGAATTGTAGACCAGTATTTATTTTCTAGAAAATATCACTTATTTTATATTTGTTATCTATGTTTATTGTACACCATAAGCTCCAAGAGGTTCTCTGATATATTCATCTCAGCACCTCAGCCTTATCTTAATATATCAAGTAAAATCAGTGCTCAAATATGTATTATATATAAAGAAATTATTTCTGAAGCAAATATGGAAAAAAATTCTATAACAAATACAGAAAAATGTTAATATTTGATAAACCTGAGTGCTGATTAGTCATTACATTAGTCATCATAACAAAGAGTTTGAAATGTTTTAAGATTTTTCCTCAAATTCTAGGAAATCATTTTCTCTTCTAACCTACTTCAAAAATAGAAAAGACTGAGAAGCTGATATCCAGCAAAAAGGAAGACTGCCCAGGTATAAGAAGACAAATAATCCTAATAGCTTCCTGAGGTTTATGGTCCAAAAGATGTGTTACATTTAATTATTTCTATGTATCTCAGCTCACATAAATATATGACTTATTTATGCTCTATTTTACCTCCTTGTTCTCTCATTGTTGTAGACATTCCAAATTGTTATTTTCTGTTTATTAGGACCAGAGTAACATAAAACAGTGATCACTATGCAATGTATAAAATGAAAATCCTTGATTAAAATTTAAATCAAAACTACATTTAAAACATTAAGTATTGCTTTCATTTCTTTAAAAAAAAGCACCTAGATGGAAAAATAATTGCTAAGCCAATAATACCAGCAAGTCTTTCATAAATGTTAATGTAATGATAAAGCAGACTACTTAAATGAACAAGATAATACAGAAAATGAACAAGATACAGAACAGAATTATAAAATGTCTGCACTAGAAAAGATCTCCACTCCATAAGAAGGTGAAAGTAACTCTCAATGTCACAGAGTGAATGTCACCGAGCTAGAATTAAAACAGGCATTTTGACACTCTATCCAGTTCATTATTACCTGTGTACCAAATACCCAAAATGACTTTAATTGAAAATTTTGCCATAGTATCATTTTCAACTTAGGTAAAGAGCTAAAATAATTCCAGCCACCAGATATACGATAATATATTTGGTTATTTACTATTCTTAAAAATTTTTTCTTTATGTTTACTATAAAGAATAAAAAAAAATTTAATATTTCTAACCATTATAAAATATAGGCTTGGCATGGTGGCTTGTGCCTATAATCCCAGCACTCTGGGAGGCTGAGGTAGGTGGATTGCTTGAGTTCAGGAGTTCAAGACCAGCCTGGGCAACAAGGTGAAACCCTGTGGTCCCAGCTACTTGGAAGGCTGAGGTGGGAGGATCATATGAGCCCAGGAGGCAGAAGGCAGAAGGCAGAGGTTTTAGTGAGCCAAGACCACGCCACTGCATTCTATCCTGCACAACGGAGTGAGATCCTGTCTCAAAAACAAAACAAAACAAAACAAAAAAACACTATAGATATATAAAATTTACTAGGTAACTGACAAACAGCATCAAAATCTACAAGTCAAGGGACCTGACTTCACTTCTAGGTTAATACTTTATGTATGTATTTTCTTATTATTTTTTGGAGATGAAGTCTCGCTCTGTGGTCCAGAATGGAGTGCACTGGTGCGATCTTGGGTCACTGCAACCTCCACCTCCCTGGTTCAAGTGATTCTCCTGCCTCAGCCTCCTGAATAGCTGGGACTACAGGTGCGTGCCACCACGCCTGGGTAATTTTTTGCATTTTTACCAGAGACAGGGTTTCACTGTGTTAGCTAGGATAGTCTAGATCTCCTGACCTCATCATCTGCCCACCTTGGCCTCCCAAAGTGCTGCACTTATAGGCGTGAGCCACTGCGCCTGGCCAAAAAACTTTTTTATAGAGATGGAGTCTCACTATTTTGCCCAGGCTGGTCTCAAACTCCCAGGCTTAAGTAATCCTTCTGCCCCGGCTTCTCAAAGTGCTGGGATTACAGACATGAGCCACTGCACCTGACCCTTCTGTATGTATTTTACAGGTAGGTTGTGAAGATGAAATAAGAAATGTCAAAGTGCTTTAATGATGTCAGAAGTTCCTTAGGAATACAAAGTATCTGTTAATAGGTGTGGGTAAACTGACTTTTAAATAATCAAAACTGAACAAACTCCTCTTGAAACAGTGATAAGAAAAGGGTAATATTTTAAGATTATTTCATATGTAAGCTTTTCTCACAAACTTTAAATTGGTCAGAACTTGTGAAATTATCTAAAATATCAATAAATATAGATTTTACTTTTAATGTACACATTTCATAAATTACAGGAACATAAAAGTCTTAAGCTAGTAAACTGCCCTTTCTTAGAAATAATAACAAACTCAAGCTAGTTTGTATTTTATTTGCAACATTAACTCAATTATGTAAGAATCATTCAGCTCATAAAAGTATTTTGTAGAATCAGGTCATACCAGGACAGCTAGAAACTGGTGTTCCCATATTAATGAGACAAAGAGCACATCGAGGAAGGGGTTTTCTACAGCCAGGACAACTTGTGACTTTAGATTTCGTTGGTGAGCCACTCACACCATACTGACTAAAACCTCTGCCCTGATGAGGCACAGCTGAACAGCTGTAGGAGATTGACTTGCCACAGAAATTGCAACTCACAAAAACCTAAAAAACAAATGAAAGAAGAAATAAATGTAATGCAAACCATAATGGAATGCTAAATAATTTAGTTTGGTCCTAACAAATTATTTTAAAATACTTTTTAAAAACTTTGTATTTTGAAATTTATATGCTAAGCCCGACTAGCTCTCATTTAAAATCTATATTTAGCCAATACATTTTTTGGTACTTCCTTCTTAATTATATTTTTACTAATACCACTGAAATTGGTGGAAGAACTCAAACTAAACCAAAGTTCAGTGATGTAATCTTCTGGACAAAATTTTCTTATAAAGAAAATACTATTTCTAAGACAAAAAGGAGTTAACAATCTTACAATGGTAGTTAAAGTCTTAGAATAATAGCAATAGCTGTTCATTTTGTTTTTACAGTAAACTGCTAGGCTCTTAATCACTTATCATATAGACTAGTAATATGTACTACCATGTAATGCTATTTTACCAATACTCCGGTTTTAATATAAGCACTTTTTCCAGTTCCTAAAGTAAGAAAATAGCACCATCCAGTGCTCATATTGAGGATAACCTAATATTTAATATCTGAACTAAGACATAGTGATTTAATGTGATATACCTTACGTGACGATGATCTCATTTTTTTAAACTAATGCTTAAAAAAAAATTTCCATGTGTAATTACACATATAGATATAGGTAATACTGCTAAAGTCTAGACACACCCAAATCCTGCCTTATTGAACATTTACTAGAAATATACTAGAAAACTTCAGGCTTGCTGTGGTTTGTTCTATCTCAGACTAAAGCTCAAGCCACTGAGATGATTGTTAGCAAGAAGCAGAACCAAAGAAGATCAAGAACAAAGTTCAATCTAGAATAAAGACTTCAATGGGAATTCAATATAAGCAAAATAATAGCTAATAACTTATTAAATTGAACATCAACATATTACAATTTGATTTTCTCCAAAAGAATGTACTTACTTGTGCTAAAGGCTTGGAACTGGGATCCAACTTACTCCTGTGAATATCAAATTCAGCTCGTTTATGCCAAAACCTCCAGGCATCTAATAAATTTCTATAATTCTCAATCCAGTACTGAACCCTTTCATCTTTAAGAACATCTAAAGGTGAACCCTAAAACAAAAACATGAATTACTTCAATTGTTTAAAATGTCCTGGCTGGGCCAGAGACTTCTGGGTAGCATGTAAGTGTGAGTTACACACAAGAAATAGGCCTCTCTCTCTTTTTTTTTTTTTTTTTTTTTGCCAAAAGCTGGCTTCTAATGAGGATATAGAAAAAAATGTATGGAATCTCCATTAATTTACCTCAAGCTGGGTTCCACTAATGACATAAACATGGACTTTATATATCATACCTGGTCAGGGAAGTGTAATTCTCTACCTTTTAGTTAAGTTTAAGAAAACAGAACTTCGTGGTTAAATGTTGTAAACAGTGATTTTGAATACCCTTTGTCCCAGCAATTAAAAACCTCTAGGTTCACAAACTCTGTTTACTATCAAATCCAAATGTAATACAGACTGGGCCTGGTGGCTCAGGCCTGTAATCCCAGCACTTTGGGAGACCGAGGTAGGCAGATCACTTGACGTCAGGAGTTCGAGACCAGCCTTGCCAACAGGGTGAAACCTTGTCTCTAGTAAAAATACAAAAATTAGCCAGGTGTGTGGCAGGCGCCTATAATCCTAGTTACTCATGAGGCTGATGCCTGAACCTGAAGGTGGAGGTTGCAGTGAGCCAAGATTGTGCCACTGCACTGCAGCCTAGGCGACAGAGTGAGACTCCATCTTAAAAAAAAAAAATCCAAATGCACACCAAAATTGCTCAGTCACATTTGAACTAATAGCTTGGTCCTTCCTATCTAGCAATCCATGGTGAACTGAGATGCTGCTTTTATATATCTGTTTATCTGTAAGTTAAACCTGTCTATACTTTCGCCTTCAATTAAAACATACATTTTTGCCTTAAATAAAACAAGAAAAAGCAAAACCAAATACCTTCTTAGCTCTTTGCCCCTAGCCACAGTTTAAAGCAACATTTTGTTTTAGTTAAATTTACTTTAAAGTTCTTCTCATTAAGAACTTCAAGTTCTCACCAGTAAGAATTTTCCTAAAGTTGTATTTTCCCCAGTAGCTGTGATATTCCAAATTTCATCTATGCTTGCTTTAGGTTTTCTTAGAAGACTTTTAACCCTGTCCATGATCTCTTCCTTAACTTTAAATGATGGAGAAAAGAGAGAAAGTGTCCGCTTCCAATGATGCTTTGACATCAATCTTAAGTTCAGTTTTCTCAGTCCTACTTGAGGGCCAATAGAAAAGTAAAATTTCAGAGAGAACCTGGCATATATCTTACTTATTAAAAAAAGAACAGCAATCCATAACAGCTAATACAATCTTTAGACATCCAATCAAAAACTGAAGCAGCCTATCTTTCATCTATTCAATTTGGTGTTAAGTACCAGAATTAAATTTAGCTAAAAGAACATGTGAAACACTTAGCTTACAATTTCATTTCTTAAAAAATAGAGGCCTACTCTAGCCCTAATTATGACTGACTGGGCAGAACTAAGTACCAAAGTAGCATATAATCCCAGGTTTAAAAAGAAAATTCACAGAAAAATAAGATGTTTTCAAATCTCATTCTTTCCCCTTATATGGCAGGAAGGAGATAAACTAAGAAAGAATTTGGTCAATATATATATACAGTAAGTCTTCTCTAGATCCTCTCCAATAAAGCCTAAAATCAAGCCCCGTGATGTGTAAAGAAAACAGTTCAGAGATTGAGTCTGACCAAATTAGAAGGGCTTGGGAAAACAGTGTTTTGATTAGTGAAGAGATAAGGAATCTGAACCGAGAAATGTAAACCAGGGGGCTCCAACCCCCAATATACCCCCGACTACATGGCCTGGTACAAACTGGGTCGCACAGCAGGAGGTGAGCGGCAGGGCAATGAGTGAAGCTTCATCTGTATTTACGGCTGCTCCTCATCGCTCACATTACTGCCTGAGCTCTGTCTCCTGTCAGATCAGTGGTGGCATTAGATTCTCATAGGAGAGTGAACCCTACTGTGAATTGCACATGTGAAGGATCTAGGCTGCATACTCCTTATGAGAACTGAATGCCTGATGAACTGTCACTGTCTCCCATTCTTAGATGGGACCATCTGGTTGCAGGAAATAACCTCAGGGCTCCCACCAATTCTACATTATGTTAAGTTGTATAATTACTTCATTATATATTACAGTGTAATAATAATAGAAATAAAGTGCACAAGAAATACAATGTGTTTGAATCACCCCTAAACCAACCCCCGGTGCTAAAAAGCCCCTGGTGCTAAAAGGCTGGGGACCACCGATGTAAACTATAACAAAGTTAAGATTCTGTAACTGAAAAGCGAAAATAATTGAAATGAACAATTCCCTGGAAAGTTTAACAGCAGATGGAGGTGATGGACGAATCCGTAAGTTAACAGAAATCAATTAATTTGGGCCAGGCACAGTGGCTCACGCCTGTAATCCGAACACTTTGGGAGGCCGAAGTGGGCAGATCACTTGAGGACAGGCATTTAAGACCAACATGGCCAACACAGTGAAACCATGCGTCTACTAAAAATACTAAAAATTAGCCAGGCATGGTGGCGTATGGCTGTAATCCTAGCTACTCGGGAGGCTGAGGCATGAGAATCATATGAATGCTTCAATCTGGGAGGTGGAGGTTGCAGTGAGCCAAGATTGTGCCACTGCACTGCAGCCTGGGTGACACAGCGAGACTCTGTCTTTAAAAAAAAAAAAATTAACCAATTTGAAGAATAGAGGGGAAAAAAAACATGGATGGAAAAAGAGACTCAGGTACCTATGGACACTATGACATGGTTTAATACATACGTAGTAAGAGTATTAAGAAAAATAAGTTTGAGGCAGAAAAAAGTATTTAAAGAAATAATGTCCCTGAACTTCTCAAATCTTATGAAAAATAGACTTGCAGATTCAAGAAGCTCAGTAAACCACAAACAGGATAAAAATAACCATAACCAGGCACATCAAGGTCATACTACTGAAAAATCAGAGGTAAAGAAAAAATCTTGGAAGAAACCCAAAGGGACTGTCCTATATAAAAATAATAGAAAACATTTTATTGATGATTGCAAGGAAAACAAGTTTACTTAAACATTAAAAATCAGGATTTAGGCTGGGCATTTTGGGAGGCCAAGGTGGACAGATTGCTTGAGGTTAGGAGTTAAGACCAGCTTGGGCAACGTGGTGAAACCCCATTTCTATCAGAAATACTAAAAATTAGCCAGAAGTGGTGGTATGAACCTGTGGTCCCAGCTACTCGGGAGGCTGAGGTGGGAGGACCGCCTAAGTCTGGAGGCTGCAGTAAGCCAAGATCCACCCCACCCTGTGTGATAAAGAAAGACCCTGTCTCCCAAAAAAAAAAAAAAGAAAAAAAAGAAACCCAATTAAAAATGGAAAGAAGCATAAGAACAGCTGCCGTCTCATCAGAAACAACAGAGGCCAGAAGACAGTGAAACTGTATCTTTAACATGTTGAAAGGAAAAGTAAGGGTGAAACAGACATTTTCAGTTATAATTTGAGAGAATCTGTCACCTATATTACAAGGAATACTATAGGATTTATAGAAAGGAAAGAGAATTCCAGGAATGATAAATAAGTGAATAAATATAAAAGCCCATGTTTTCTTTTCATAACTTACATAAAAGACAAATGACTTAAAAAAAAAAACCACTGTAAGTTGGAGTATATAATATCTGTAAAAGTAAAACATATGACAATAGGACAAAAGAATGGATGTGTAAATGAAATCACACTGTTGTGACATTTGTGAAGCAGGAAGTAAAACCCAGAAAGTATCAGTGTGATCTAAGAAAGGGAAAGTAGAAAGCATGTGTCAGGTGTGAAATGTGAAGTATGAGAAGGTAAAATGTTGACTTTGATGAGTTAAGAATGCATATTGTTAGACCTACAGCAACATTTTTTTAAAAAGATAATGAAAACGTGTATAGCTAAAAAGCCAATAGAGGCGATAAAATGAAACATGGAAATATTAACCCAAAATATGGTAGAAAAGGAACATAAGACCAAAAGGAAAAAGGACAAACAAAATGGAAAACAAATAGCAAGATGGTAAACTTAACCTTGACCATATAAACATAAATGAAGGAAACACTCCAATTAAAGGCAGCAATTATCAGACTGGATTTTTAAAAAGCAAAATCTGATTACATACTATCTGCATTTTAAATATATTTTATAAATCTTGGTAAGAAGTTACTTACCCATTTGCACTCTGTAGCTATCTACAGGCATATATATATAGTTTAATTTAAAAGACAATTTTATTTCAGCAAGAAAAAATGTTACAGAAGGATATTTTTTCTTCCATGGGCAGTGACTTGATACATTAGGTAAGTTTACTTTGTGGTCTGCTGTGGGCCAGTTATCTCTATATATGCACAAGAAGGTAGAGTGGGAAAGGGGGCATTTTCCTGTGTTTACCCAGTACACAGTATGCTACCATACTGTGATTTGAGGATGAGGGCAGGAAAGAGGAAAGTACCAACACCATGTAAGGATAAGATCAGCTGGAGGGCTACAGGAAATCTCAGGAGAATACTCTAAATTTTACCCTATTTCCAGCAAAAGTAAAGTAGACAGCAACCTTTGCCTGGAATCTGTTTTTAATCACTGTACAGTAAAAACTGAGAAAATATAGATAAATTGGTTACTCCAAATCACCCCCATTGATAATAAAAAGAGAAAACGAAAGCTTAGAGCTGTGGTATATTGACTTCGGCACTTCAAGTGAGACTATAGTTCAGATCAGGAAAAGGCAATCTTTCTTGTAGAAGATGCAGTTATGTCAACAACTGGAGAAACTGAAGAGAGGTTTCTCTTTTCCATTTGAACTTTATATAAATTCAGATGCAGTCAAGACTGGCCCTTCTCAGACTGAAAGGAAAAACTGGGTAACTCAATAAAGAGACTTAGGGACAGTAAGATAAGGCACAAGTCTTTAGTAGATCAACTCATTAGGTTAAAGTTGAATGCCCTGTAAAGATCCTAAGCAGGCAAAAGTGCATATTTATTTTCAACTAAGGAAAGAAAATACAGAATATTGTTAGTTTTTAAAAAGCTGCTGTCAAACTGCACTGACCTGTAACATGCAGTAACTTGCTGTTTGAACATCTCCAGTTCTATCAACATAGCTCTCCATTAAGTCCACTCCATCTTTAGTAAGGCCTGTAAGCAAAATTCCTTCCAAATTTCCAGCTTCTTTCATTTCATTGGTCAACTTTTCGATGTATCTATTTAACTGGAATATTCAAAATGATTTTTCTAAAGCAATGTTTCACTATGTATTTTGTACCTCAAAATACTATGTTTTGAACAGTCTCATTCCTAACGGAAAACATTTTAAAACAAAAGGCTTTACTAAAATATACATGCGTAACTAAGAAGTCTGCATCTATTACAAATTTCAAAGCAGTATCATTTAAAATATTTTAATCATTTAAAATATTTTAAAAAGGCATTTACTATGTTGATAATTAATCCATAAAAGATTATCATTTAAAATATTTTAAATAATATTTAAATATTATTTAAATAATTTTAAATAATATTTTTAAAAGGCATTTAAAATATTTTAATTTAAAATATTTTAAAAAGGCATTTGCTATGTTGATAATTAATCCATAAAAGAACTACAGATGGTTTACTATTTTAAAGAGAATTGTCCTGATTATTCTGCAAAGTGTTTGCTGCCTATCATAGTAGTATGTAATAGAATCACAAAATCTGAGTTGGAAGAGAACTTCAAGATCATCAAGAATAACCATCTCCTTTAAGTTTTCCCTGACTTTAACCCACCCCAAGCAAACTCTAGCCAAGATTCCTCCATATTTCCCCAGCACATTTTCATTATTATAGTACTTAGCACATAGTATTACTAGTTGTTCACATGCAATTCTCGCTCACTATATGCACAGCACAGACATTCAGCATTGTTTAATGTATTGAAAATGAGGAATACTTTTATAGCATCACTGAGATGCTTTTACTTAGTAAACTAATCTTACCCTCCAAAGAAGAAATACACTAAAATATTAAGTCAGTATTCTAAACAAATAAATTTAGTTATGGTAGACATTTTCAAAATATTTTTCAAAGATTTACACATAAATCTCACACATATGTAATTATAAAGACTAGCTTCTTACAATAATTGTGACAATAAATATTAATCACTTCAAATGTAGAACTAAATCAGTTTTCACCTGAGTATCACTAAGGAATTTGCAAGCAAATGCCACTCTGTCACGTACTGCAACTTTGTTTTCATACTGGAAAGAACAGAAAAAGCAGAAAGTTACTTCTAGGTGCACTGAGTTTTAAAGCTTTAGAGACTAAATGTTTTATATAAATAAAATGGAATATATATATTTCCAAATTTATTAGTAAGTTATCATACATATCTTGCAGAGTCATTAATTGCCTGAAATGCCTTTCTTCATGTAACTCTCAGAAAAGTCAGCAATAAGATTTTGTCCTTGCAAAGTAAAAATTTACCTTTTAAACACTGACGAAATTCAGTTTTAAAAAGTCCAGGTCAGTCTTATATAACTCCAATATAAAACATAAGCAATGATGTACAGTATATCAAATTTAAGATGCCACATAATCATTTCATCATAGAAATTAATTTTAGAGAACTAAGGAAATCTTTCCTTGGCTACCAAGTTAATCAGTAAGTCTAAGAAATTTGTGATTGGCTACACCAGTACACAATTTAGAAGAATACCAATATACGTTTCCAACTACAAAGTAACAAGATTTAAAACATAGACACTCTTGTGGCTAATGTTGTTATATAGGTGTTGTAGCAAAGATTTCAGAGGCATTATAATAACTAAAATTTTTGTACACTTGTCAATATCATGAAACACTTGAAATATATTTACTACAAATGTAGAAAGGTACAATTAATTTTGTGATTTGTAAAAACAATTTAAGGGTGGAAAAAAGATCCAATTTCCATTGAAGTCATCCTATGAACGTTTTCCTTTTTTAACCAAAACATCACTTCAGTTGATACCTATCTTAGTGTGTTTTGTCTATGATAAAATATGATTCTGCCCTAAAGAGAGAATACATTTCATATAACTAGATTTAACTCTTAGATTCAGTTGCATATGTTATAAAATTTTGATCTGGAAAGGGTTAAAAATATTATCTGTCCTATTTTATATCTCAGAGAACTAATACTAAAAAAATAAGTGAATGGCTAAGGTAAATAGGGCAGAGCAAGGAGTCCGGCCTCTATTTTCGGACTTCCCAATTTAGTACTTTCCACATTCTTACTACTAACATTTTTTTAACAGAGCAAAATTAATTATAATTATTTACACATAAGGTATAACTAAATACATAGTTGAAACAGCTTGGAAATATGAACTTACTACTCAAGATGACTGTTATCTCATAACTTAAATTTATATATAAGAAAAGAAGGGTACTGGGGCCAGGTGTGGTGGCTCACACCTGTAATCGCAGCACTTTGGGAGGTCAAGGCAGGTGGATCATTCAAGGTCAGGAGTCCGAGACCAGAACTGATATTTTTGGCCAATATGACGAAACCCCGTCTCTACTAAAAATACAAAAATTAGCTAGCATGGTGGCACATGCCTCTTGTCCCAGCTACTCAGGAGGGTGAGGCACAAGAATTGCTTAAACCCAGGGGATGAAGGTTGCAGTGAGCTGAGATTGCACCACTGTACTCCAGTGTGGGAAACAGAGCGAGACTCAGTCTCAAAAAAAAAAAAAAGGAAAACAAAAGAAGGGTACTTATTATGGGTCACTTAAATTACATAAATTTAATATTTAAACAATATCTATCTTTATCAATTCAAAAGTTAACAATTCACTTGTTATCTAGTCTCTATCATTCTCTAACACTTCCTGAAAGTTGTATTTTTTCAAGATACATTTAAAGTCTTCTGTTTAACAAAAAAGATTATAGTTTTTAAAAAATAAAGTCTTAACATTATATATATTAATTTGAAGGGATCAGAAAATTTCAATAATTTATTAAAAGTAATAAAATACATGAAGTACAAAATACACATTTATTAAAAATTTCATTAAGCTACTCAAACAAAACACATATTTTTATAAATTCTTTGGGACTAACATTTAAATCACTTATTCAAGAAATGTATATTTGATAAGAAATGCTACAGTAGCACATACATAAATAAATTTCAATGTAGAAAGCTATTCTCATTGTTAGAAAGAAGCCAAGTAGTACAAAGAAAGTTGTAGTACCTAAAACCCAACAACTAAAACTGAAAAGCAAATCTCACTTCATTTTTTCTTTCCCTATTTTGTGATAAAGAACCTATTTGATAGTGTTGTGATCACAGGTGGCTAAAACAGGAGAAAAAAAGACACAAAGACCAAATAAAAAGTTGAAAGAGTCCACTGTAAGTACTACTGTCATTCCAAAGAGGAACCACAAACACTAACTGAGACAAGAAATATGGTTACCTCCACCGTAACTGATAAACTAATCATGAGTTGTTTTACTTAACTAAACATACATACACACACAAACACACATACACATGTGCACAAGTGTGCACATAGTATATTTAAACAGTGAATATATTTTTATATTTACATAGTTGTAGATTTCTACAGCCCAGTTCTTAAGCTAAAGGATAAAATCTTTATTCCTTTTGTATCTGTAAATTATAGTATTAACACCATAAAAATCAAATCCAGTTTGATATCAGTTAACTAACTCTAGGATGAGAATCACACTCAAGAAGAGCTGCTCAAAAAAAAAATCCAAGATGCCTTAATTTAAATAACACGTATCAAAATGCTTTATTCAACAGACATTTGAAAATTTTAACAAAGTTAGATAAAAATTCCTATCTTAATTCAAAGGAATATCTGACAAAACAAGTTTAGCTTACCAAAACTCCATCATAAGATCCTGCTTCACTTGTCAGAAATGCAAACATGACACACAAATATGGGTTGTTTAGTTGTAATCGCAGTGTGCTACACATTTCTCTCCAAAGGGAGTTCTTCTCATCCGTATAACCCGATAAAGCCATTGCTACCACATTGAGATTCAGATCTCCTGCATATTAAAAATAGCCAGCTAATCAAAGTGATAGAAAGCTTAATATCTCTTCTACATTTCTTAAAACATAAATATAAATCAGAGGGTGACTTTTACCCTCAGAAAAATGAGCACAGAGAAGAATGGTTTTAGGTTGCTCTGCCTATGGAGTAGCCATTCTTTTATTTCTTTACTTTCTTAATAAACTTGCACCTTACTCAAAAAAAAAAAGGGGGGTTTTGGGTTTTGATTCAGACTGGAAAATCTGACAAAGAAAATCAGCAAAACATTTCTGTTCTTATAAAACTCATGTCCATGTGTGCAAACTCTGTGCAGGTGTGCAGGAAAGCAGATCTTTTAATTTTCAAGTTCTCATTCCAGGCAGGTTCTTATATATGTTATTCCTATATATGTTCCTATATACGTATGTTATTGCTTACTAAATGAAGAAAAGTGAAGTCATTCTACCAGAATCACTGTCAACTTTAACAAGTTTATTAATGCAACAGTATTTCAAAAATACTTACAGTAAATATTATTGCATCTCAAGACTGTAATATTCAAAATCATTTTATTTTCCTATTCCTAAATATATAATGCATATACTTATGTATATAAGTGTCAATGCAAAGTGCGGGAAGCAATATTTCAACATTTTAATCACAGTATTACACTTACAATTTTTCCAGGACAAAATGAACTATAAGAGTTACCACAGAACTGCATTTAGACACATTTGCAACAAAGCATTTGTTACCAACAGTCTATTAAACATTTGTTCTTAGCAGTTTTGATGCATGCTGATAAGCTGCTAACCTGGCCTTCAGCACTATGACTGCCTAGTCTTCTAAGCTCAACTTCAAAAGAGAAAACTAAATTTTAACTTTCCCTCTTAAGTATTTCTACATTTATTATAGAAGTTTTCTTATTCTATTTCTTCATTCTTTTTATTTCTTTTCCAAATAAAGCAGTGTTTCCCACTTTATGTTCTTAACAGCTTTATATTCCTTTCTGTAAACATTTTCCCAAGTTATTTCATGCTTGCTTCCTTTGCCTAATGTATTAAATTACATTTAAGGTCTTTTAAAATAAAAACAAAAATAGCAAAGAGAATCTTAGAATAATTTACTTCTAAATGGAAAGGAATGTTTGACTCTGAGACGTCTTCTCCTCAGTCCTTAAAATCCTGGAAAGATACATTTTCCTTATTGTTAGTATGGGTGTTTAAATCGACCACCAAATTTTCCAGGTACACAAGATAGAAAAGTATCACCCTTTCAAGTTATAGCAAAATTATAATTAGAAATGGCTTTAAATATCAATTATTTTTTCCATCGTCACATATTTTCTATTGTACTCTTAAATGGGGAAGAGTTTTGTTAGAGCAAAGGTGAAGGAAAAGATGCCAATCTGAGCAAAACATTAACTTTTAAAACTTTTAGACTGCAAAAAAATATATTACTGTGAGTTTCATGTTTTTCTCTATGCTACAGTTGAACTATAATGGTTTTAAAATGGACCAGCAAGTAAGAATTCAGTATTCTGAATATTCGGAAAAAATTTTTTAGGTGTACTAAAAACCAACAGCTATATATTTTAGTTATTTTCAATTGAAATATTCCTGATAAGAAAAAAACCTCCGAGGTTTTGGAATAGGATTTGTTTCTGAGGATCTTCTGGCAAAATTCCAGAGTAAAAAACCTTATTTCTTTCTTTGTAAAAAATACTAAATGAAAACTATATTTTAATCGCTAGACTCAAGAAGCATTTTTTAAAGATCAAAGTATGCTTTTCATAATAATTTGTATTAGCCTACATAAATGTGTCATTCAGAGTTTCCTAAAGGTCAAACCACCATCCAAAAGAAAAAGTATAAACTAAAACACACTCAAATATGTACCATAAAAATATTTGTAGGCTAAAGTAATCCTAATCTTTAAGGAAATATATTTTTTTAAATGTATGTGAACTATCTTTAAAAGAGAAGACATTGAAAATGGACACAGTTGAGCACTCCTTACAATATTATATTGACGTTTAAGACACATCTTTGTTTTTACAGACCTAAACCAAGGCATAAGGGATGAGCTAAGTATTTACTGTTATAGATACATTACTGTGTTAATTTTCTCTTCCAACGAAAATTAAATAAAATATTAAGTGATGAGATATTTGAAAATTATTAGCCTCTTTTGTTTAAAAGATTCTATGAACTGCTAACATCTTAGATTATAATTAATATCTTAGATTATAACCTAATACCTTTTTCAGAAGATGCCCCTTCATTCAGGATTTGGATTGCTCGGCGAATATCCAAGTTGAACAATGCCACAGCAGCAGCTCTCTCCCATTCCCCTTCTTGTACAAGGGAGTTCAAAAATGGCCCCACATCTACATCCGTTCCTTTCTTTATCCACCCACAAAGCTGTAAAGCTAAGATTCTCTCTTCATTTAAATTTTGAATATCACTTTGCTTATCCAACCCACTCCAATTATGTCTGCTGCTTTCCACCATTCCTAAAAACAAAAAACATTTTTATATTGTTTTGTTATTTTGAAAATAAGTCAGTTTTATAGAGAACTATTTTGACACATTTAGAATATTTGACTTCTTGGCCACAATTTTATGATGCTGTAAATATGAAATATGCCCCAAATAAAACATATTTTGCATGTTTCTAAGTACAATAGCTCCTTGAGTTACCAAAGAACTACTGAAATAAGAGCAAATGCTCAGATGGGCTAAACTGAGTTACCGCTTCAGAGAAGGTTCCCTGGCCACCTAAACTAAATTAGATACACCTGTTATTATCTAACTCCCCATTCATTGTTTCCTCTGTTTCCTTTAGCACTTAACATGTGCTCCCATGTAGTTATTAATTTATTTTTCAATCTTATCTCTTCTCCCACTAGCATATAAGCTCCAAAAGGGCAAGTGTCTTGTCTGTTTTATTCACAAGGTACCCCTACTGTCTGAAATCAAGTAGAAGTGCTTTCTTTCTTCTCTCTCTGTATATTAAAAAACAAGATTATAGACTTCAAAGTATGTTGAAAGTTTAAGGTAAGCAATAACTTTAAAATACAATGTGAATAATTTGAAGGCTTTTCTTCCCCTTACTAATTCAGAAAACCTCATTTATCATTCTTTTTTCAGAACAAAGCATTGCTATTCTTGTAGCATTATTTACATTGTAATGAAGGCAGTTGATCCTGATGACAGAGTAATTTCACTTAGGATGATACTTATTGCCAAATGACGGTCCAAACAAATAAAGATAACACTTAAGAACTCTAATAACTAATTGTTAAATGTCCTAGAAAGTTTTACCGTCAAAATTGTCATTACATAATTACGTTTTCTAACAAAAAGGATTTTCAGAATGAACTAAATTATGAATTAGGCAACATGAATGTCCAACATTACCAATTTTTTATTTTTTATAGTAATTTACATTTTATAATTTATAGTAATTATATATTTATAGATTTACATCTAATACTACAATTATACATTTGTAAATAACTAGATCAACAGTAAACAGTTTCTAGAATTCCTCATTCAACTTGTTGGTTGTAGGCAGAACTATTAAGAAGGGCTCTATTCCTGCCCTCCTGGTAACCACACTCTTGTGTCATCCCGTCCCCTTGAGTGCAGGTAGAATCTATAACTTTTCTCGGGATAAAGCATATAGCAGAGATGAAAGCATTTTGCAGATACAATTAAGGCCCTTACTCAGTTCACTGAATGAATCAAGGGAAGATTATCCTGTGAGGGCCTGACTTAATCAAGTAAGACCTTTGAAAGAAGGTCTAGAGGTAAGAGAGAAACAGCAGGAGACACATATCCTGCTGGTCTTGAAGAAGTAAAAGCTGCTATGCTGTGAGAGGGTCTATGAGAAGGCCACGTGGCAAGGAAGTGTGAACAGCCTCTAAGGAGCTGACAGCAGCCTCTGGCCATCAGCCAGCAACAAAATGTTTACCTCAGTCCTACAGCAGCAAGGAACTGAATCCTGCCAACAACTCCATGAACTTGGAAGAGCACTCTGATCTCTAGAAAGAAATATAGTTTGGCTGATACCTTCGGGTTAGCCTTTCTGAAACTCTGAACAGAGGACTCAGCTAAGGTGTGCCCAGACTCCTGACCCATGGAAATGCTGAGATAGTAAATTAATGAAAATATACTATCCAAAGTTAATTTAGCTATAGTCATTCTGGTCAAGGAATTAAGCATATAAACAAACACAAGCAAAAATAATAAAATATTAAAAACTTAATTGTCATTTGCAAGTTAAATTACACACATAAAATTTTTCTTTTTTTTTTTTTTTTGAGATGGAGTCTTGCTCTGTCACCCCAGCAGGAGCACAGTGGCATGATCTCAGCTCACTGCAACCTCCACCTCCCAGGTTCAAGCAAATCTCCTGTCTCAGGCTCCCGAGTAGCTGGGACTACAGAGGCACGCCACCACGCCCGGCTAATTTTTGTATTTTTAGTAGAGACCGGGTTTCGTCACGTTAGCCAGGCTGGTCTCAAACTTCCGATCTCAGGTCATCTACCCACCTTGGCCTCTCAAAGTGCTGAGATTATAGGCATGAGCCACCACATCTGGCCTATTTTTACTCTTTCCAAGTATTCAGACTAAATGATTTTTAAGAAAAATTTTAGGCCGGTGTGGTGGCTCATGCCTGTAATCCCAGCACTTTGAGACGCTGAGGCGGGTGGATCACCTGAGGTCGTAAGTTCAAGACCAGCCTGGCCAACACGGTGAAACTCGGTCTCTACTAAAAACACAAAAATTAGCCAGGTGTGGTGGTGTGTATCTGTAGTCCCAGCTACTCAGGAGGCTGAAGCAGGAGAATCACTTGAACCTGGGAGGCAGAGGTTGCAGTGAGCTGAGATCACCCAAGCCTGGGTACAGAGACTCTGTCTCTTAAAAAAAAAAAGGTAAGATAGTACATAGCAAAGGTCTAAACTCTCCATTATACCTAATTCATACTTTTAAAAACCTTGTATGATTATCTAATTTTAGGCTGTGACAAGTCTAAAATATTATGCATGTTAGTACATATTTTATATCCGACTGGTTTATGAAAAAGTTTCAAGATATGTTATTTGTAAAATTTTGGAAATTCAAAAAATAATTACACTTGAAGTTACTTATTTTTAACCTGACCATTGGAAACTATTGCCAATTCAGGTCAAGGAGTTAAGTTAAGGAAACTTCCAAATAGAAGAGACGAAAGCACTTTCTATCCACTTTCTATATAAGTGGATATAAGAGCACTTTCTATCCACTAAAAAGCAGCAGCATGCTACTTTATTTGCAACCATGAGGGGAATCAGCCTAGAAACAAAATCACTTTTAGCTTATGAAAGTGGATTTTTAAGAACTATAATGTGAAAACTCTTAACAATTAATGATAAAGTTAATAAAACATTTAAAAAATTAAAACGTTCATTCTGAATAACAAATTTAAATTGTCAGGGCAGAATTCAGTCATTAAATTTCAGGTAGAGGCTGAGATGTATTATAAGATGTTTATTTTCATATCTCTCCTATAAAATTCTGGATTCAAACCTGGTATTTAGCGATAAAATTTTAAAACAGGTAAGCAAAAATCAGCAATTTATTTTTCAAGTGATTCCTTACAGCTTAATAATACAATAATATTCTAATTTCTTAAGAGTTTTTATTTTATAGAAATCATGTCATGGAATAGAATAGAGAAAAATACAGTTGCATGTTGATTAACAGTAGGGATACCATCTGAGAAATGTGTTGTTAGGCAATTTCATTGTTGTGTGAATATCACAGAGTGTACTTACACAAACCAAGATGGTATAGCCTATTACATACCTGGGCTATATGGTATAGCCTATTGCTCCTAGGCTATTAACCTTTACAGCAAGCTTGTCTAACCCACAGCCCAGGAAAGCTTTGAATGTGGCCCAACAGAAATTTGTAAACTTTCTTAAAACACTGCAAGATTTTGAAGAAGGGATTTTTCTAAAAACTTTATTTTTTAGCTCATCAGCTATCGTTAGTGTATTATATGTGCAGCACAAGATAATCCTTCCAATGTGGCCCAGGGAAGACAAAAGACTGGACACCTCCACTTTATAGCAAGTTACTGTACTGAATACTGCAGGCAACTGTAACACAATGGTAAGTATTTGTGTACCTAAACACAAAAAAGGTAAAGTTAAAAGTACAGTATTAAATCTTATGGGGCCACCATCATATATGCAGTCGATTGTTAACATTAATGTCATTATGCAATGCATGACTGAATATGAATTTAAAGAAGTCACTGCAAGGAGGTGAAAATATTAATATATCCTGCATGTTAAGAACATGGTTATTGTATCACATATTTTTTCTGCTTAGAGACCTTTTTATTGATCACTATGCTACAGTTAATCATTAGGATTATCAAATAAGCAATACGATGTCAGCACTGGTTTTAACGTATAGTTATGAGTTTAACATATAAATTTTTAATATAGCTCTGAAAATGAAGTAAAATATATTTATGCATGTCATGTAACACTAAATAAAATTGTATGTCCTCAATTTGAGATTGTCCTACAAATAATAGGAAACGTTTTATTGATAGCTGCAAGGAAAATAAGTTTATTTAAACATTAAAAATCAGGATTCAGGCTGGGCTCACGCATGTAACCCCAGCACTTTGGGAGCCCTAGGCAGGCAGATCACTTGAAGTCAGGAATTTGAGACCAGCCTGGCCAATGGGGCAAAACCCTGTCTCTACAAAAAAAACACAAAAATTAGCTGGTATAATGGCATGTGCCTGTAATCCCAGCTACCTGGGGGGCTGAGGCACGAAAACCACTTGAACCCAGGAGGTGGAGGTTGCAGTGAGCCAAGACTGCGCCACTGCACTCCAGCCTGGGTGACAGAGAAAGAGATTCTTGTGTCTAAAAAAAAAAAAAAAAAAAAAATTAAGATTTAAACATTTATTTAAAATCAGCAAACAGACACTATGCTCTTCGTAGCTATTAATCTGTTGCACTTTAATATCTACATACTAAGCAAAAACATTATCCAGTTTATAAGAAATCCTAGCTATTTTGCCCTTAAAGTCATTTTGTCTAAAAATTCTCAGTTCTCTAGATTACACTTAAACAAACAAACAAACAAACAAAACAGAGAGAGAGAGACAGGGTCTCCATGTAGCCCAGACTTGCTTCAAACTCCTGGGCTCAAGTGATCCTCCTACCTCAGCCTCCTGAGTACCTGGAGCTATAGAGCTTACTCTTTTAAGGATGAAAAATATTCATGATGGATGAAAAGCGGGTGAATATTTTTTATACAACTTTCTGCCATCTTAAAAAAAAAGGAATTATACCTACTAATAACACTGTGAACTTGCTATACAGGACTGCAGAAGAGATTCCCTCAGAGCATGCATTCTCCTCATCCTGGTTGATTTCAACACTTAGCCCATTCAACAAACTAGCCTCTCAGTTCCTTTGCTCCTTATCTCCAGTAGTCTACACCTCCAAGACTTTAGCTACTCCTTTCACAGCCACACTCGAAACTGTCCTCCTTCCAAAGAGCTATTGGCTAACCCCACGTAGCCTTCCAAAAATCTCAATTCCTTATATTTTTCACAATCTCACAGTGTCTTCACCACTATTATTTTTACTTATCAGTCTTATCCTGTCTTCATTTTCATTTCTATCCAAATAAGATCCCAAGGGTCAAGTGAATCACTCTTGCCAATATAGTTAATTATCTTGCCCTACTGTCCTTTATTCTACCTTTTGATAAAATAATATTAACAGTAATCTTCCCATGTTTCTCAAGACAGCTCTCTCTCTGTGGGTAACACCCGCCATGGGCACCGAGGAAGAACTGTCCAGACCCCAGGCACAACCAGTGCCTGAAGAACATCTTATAGTGTTATTGCTCAGCTGTTTCCTTTATATAATCCTGCATAATCATATATTAGTTTATAGAATTAGTGCTTGAAGTATAACTTACTGCTTACATATATTTAGTTTATATAATCATAATACTTATATCTACTTAGTTCTATATAATCTTTCTATATAATCATATAGGTGTTGTAGTCAGAGCTGTACTGACACATTTAGTGCTCATTTATATAATCCTTCCATATAACCATATAGTAGTATGTAGTAGGAGGAATGCCTAGAACAGTCACAGAACAGAAGCAGTACGTGGGAAAACAGCCAGACCAGGACAAGAACCAAAGACCCAGGCAGTGGTGTCCCTGCCTGAAAGGGTATACGCTGTATGGCAGGCTTGAAGTAAGAGCCTTTCCTCCTGATAAAGGAGTTGTACCTTGCATCCAGTTCCTGTGGAAAGTAAGCCTCAGGCCTGAGATCCTGGAAATAACCGAGGGAGAAGAATGCCTCTGGTGTGACCAGTCATGGCAGCTGTACACCCTGTCAGTCTTTTCTCACTTCTGTGCTAACTCAAATCATCCTCCCATAAATATCTTAAGAGAAGAGCACAAGTCTGTCAGCTCTCACTGCATTAAGCTTACAGCATCCTTCTATTAGAAATCCTTTGAAGTCTCCAGCCCCCAGATAAGAAGTGTTGCCCACGACACCTGTTGCACACAGCCCACCTCCTTGCCTCTGTGACCTAATGGGGGTGGACCCCTTTTTCTGTACATGACCCTCTACTACTGCACATAGCATGGCCCCCTACTGCACATGGCCCACCTCTCTGCCCAGGTGACATAATGGGGTGGCCCCCTTGCTTGTTACTCAGGTGATTATGTATGCCCTATTACCAAGCCTATAGATGATGACCTCACTCATGACCCTGCCCCCTGCTTGTACCTAATAAATACAGATGCTTCTGGGCATTAGGGGAGCTCTTGCCAATCTCCGCTCACAGGTGGCATGGCCCCCCGAGTCCAAATGCTCTTCACAAGTTCTTCAGTGTCCTGTCTCTTTAATTCTTGGATCCTGCACCTCAGCACAGCATAAGGGACACCCCACGACCCTGGGGGGCCCTACATCCCTGCACGGGTTACCCACAAAGGAAAGCCCATCAGACTCAGCAGATCTCTCGGCAGAAACCCTGCAAGCCAAAAGAGTGGGGGGGCCAATATTCAACATCCTTAAAGAAAAGAACTTTCAACCCAGAATTTCATATCCAGCCAAACTAAGCCTCATAAGCGAAGGAGAAATAAAATCCTTTATGAACAAGCAATTGCTCAGAGATTTTGTCACCACCAGGCCTGCCTTATAAGAGCTCCTGAAAGAAGCATTAAAGATAGAAAGAACCAGCCAGTACCAGCCACTGCAAAAATGTACCAAAAGGTAAAGAGCATCAACACAATGAAGAAACTGTGTCAACTAATGGGCAAAACAACCGGCTAGCATCAAAATAGCAGGATCAAATTCATACATAACAATATTAACCTTAAAGGTAAGTGGGCTAAATGCTCCAATCAAAAGACACAGACTGGCAAATTGGATAAAAAGTTAAAACCCGTCGGTGTGCTGTTTCCAGGAAACCTATCTCACATGCAAGGACACACATAGGCTCAAAATAAAGGGATGGAGGAAGATATACCCAGCAAATTGAGAGCAAAAAAAAAGCAGGAGTTGCAATCCTAGTCTCTCATAAAAGAGACTTTAAACCAACAAAGATCAAAAGAGACAAAGAAGGGCATTACATAATGGTAAAAGGATCAATGCAACAAGAAGATCTAACCATTCTAAATATATACGTGCCCTATACAGGAGCACCCAGATACACATTTAAAGCAGTGTCTAGAGGAAAATTTATAGCAATAAATGCCCACATGTGGGGGATGGAGGCAGCAAACCACTTTGCCATGTAGGTAGCATTCATGCAAAAAGCATCCTGTTTATCATTTTGCCACTAAAGTTAACATTAGAATTGGAGGTTTTATCCAATTATGTTTGAAAAAAAAAAAAAACAGTCTGATGTGGCTCTCCTAAAATCCAAATGCCATTTAGGCTGTAATAATAGAGGTGTCAGATCCAGGATAAATGAACAACATAATTCATTCTACTCTTAATCTTTTGGAATATAACATTTAGTTAAATATAGTACCACACACTAGGAAAGACTGACATTAATACATTCTAGTGCAGTGTTTCCCTAACCTTTTTTTCCATCCTGGAGACCCCAGAAAATAGTAATATTTGTAAGATACAAATGGGTAAAAAAAAGGCTTTGTTCATCTTAGGGCTGAGAGACTAAGACGCTGTCGAGAAGTAACAAATTTCTCTCAGTGGCATGATCTCAGCTCACTGCAACATCTGCCTCCCAGGTTCATGTGATTCTTCTGCCCCAGCCTCCTAAGTAGCTAGGACTACAGGCGCCCACCACCATGCCCAGCTAATGTTTTGTATTTTAGTAGAGACAGGGTTTCACTGTGTTGCCCAGGCTTGTTGCGAACTCCTGAGCTCCGTTGCTGTTTAAGTGTTGATAATAAGATAATATTTATATGACAAAGGAGAGAGACATTTTTATTCTGCAAAATTTGTAATACTCAGGAAAGAACATAAAATGATTATGATGATTTCTCTCATGCACACTCCAATGCCATGACACTCACAGAAAATAATATTTTGGCACACTTGTAACACCCAGTTTGAGAAGCTGTACTCTATTGTGTCAGGAGAAAACCAAATGGGATGGGAGGAGGGAAACAGAAGCCACAGAACTAGTCATTATACAAGCCACAATTAATCCAGCACATCTAATGTAAGACACTTTGCATATATTAACTCATTAATCCATTTATCAATAAAATGGGATGGTATTATTTTCTCTGCTTACTCGTTAAGGAAACAGAGACTTAGAGACATTTAATATTATATTTAGGTCTGTGTAAGTACTTTATGTTGAGCTGGGTTTTGAATCTAGGACTGACCCCAAATCCTGTTATTTTCTTTGCAAAATAGCAAGACAGAAAGGGCTTCTGTACAACTTGTCTTCAAATGTAAAAGGACTGCTAGGTGGCAGAGAGATTAGAAATTTCTGATGCTCCAAGAAGTTAATCTTCTACCTACGAGTGGAATAATGAAGGGGGACAGACTCTATTTCAGAATAAGGAAGAAATGACTGTCTTATAATGGTAGAATTCTCTACTGCAGATGGTGTTTAGCACATGTCTACTTCTTAGAGAGTTTTAGAAGAAATCCTATTTGGATGACCCTTGACTTTATTTCCAACTTCCAGTATGATGTTATAGTAAGTAAAAAGCATGAGACAAATCTGTTAGAAATACTGTTTCTTTACATGAACTTTCTCAGGAAGGATTTGTATTTTAGACTAATTGCATGTGGATAAAGAGCCAACTTCCAAGAGAATAGGCTCAATAGTTCTCCAACGAGTTTACAAGTGCCTTTCTTTGAAGACTGCCCTATTATTTTGGAGCTTCCAAGACCTGGTTAGAAATGCCCTCATTCTCAAAAATCGAAATACAGTCCCAAACCTTCATCATCAGCAAGGTTGCAGTATAACAAAGAGGCTCTATTACTTTCCTCAATCCTTCTCAAAGTGAATGGATATCAATTAACAAGAAATCTTAGAATTATTAGATTACCCTACTTTAGGCAATGGCTTAAGGCAATTTTAATGTGATTCTGTTGTGTGTGTAAAAGAAATATTATATTTACTTTCAGATTTCCTTTCATCTTCCCACAGTCTCTTTCGTAGACACACTTCCATGTTTTGTTTTAGAATACATCTCCTCTTATAAATCAAGGAGTTTCTATGGAAGAACACTTTTGTCCTGAACAGAAGACAGGAAAATTAACGGTTGGCTACTGATCGGAAAAGAGAAATCACAGAGCCAGGTAACAGCACTGCTGCTGTCTCCACCATTGTCTTCTGTGCCTTTGCCCCATCTCTCCCTTTCTCCTCTTTACTTTCTTCCAGCCACGCTGTTGGTGCCCAGTGAACCTCCCATCCTGTGAGGAGTCTGAAATGATTTTGGATTTGTAGTGACTGTCTCCTTGATTCTTTATTCCCCAAACCAAAAATAATTATGAGACAAACCTAGGCCAGGCAAGGTGGCTCACGCCTGTAACCCCAGCATTTGGGAGACCAAGGCAGGAGGATTGTTTGAGTCCAGGATCAAGACCAGCCTGGGCAATATAGTGAGATCTCATCCCTATCAAAAAAAAGAAATTGCCCAGGCATACTGGTCTGTGCCTGTTGTCTCAGCTACTTGGGAGGCAGAGATGGGAGGATCACTTGAGTCCAGGACTTCCAGGATGCAGTGAGCTAGGATCATACCACTGCACTGCAGCCTGGGCAGCAGAGTGAGTCACTATCTCTTGAGAGAGTGAGAGAGAGAGAATCTCAACGGTTACAGAGAAAAACATTCTAGATAGGGATGTGGCCTTTCAATCACTTGCAAATGATCCTCCTTTTCCTTGGCTACAAGTATCTTTCATTATAAAGAAAATTGATTGAAGTCAGAGAGAAAGTCTAGTAGATCTGGATTGCAGATCGTTCTGTCATTAGCAGCATTAATTATTTGTCAAATGCAAGTGAGCATATAAATATCAATAAAATTTGCTGAAAGATACCTACCTAGATAAAATATCTATATAATTTATTTCCTGTCCCATCCTTCCTATTTTTTAAAGCAAGGTACATATTTTATGATTGTGATTGAGAGAAAATTATAACTTCATTATCTTCAATATTTATGTTTTGAAACAACTGCTTGGTGAGTGAAACCATTTAAAAACTAAAGTCCTTTCAGTTCAGTAGATCCAATGGTAAGAATCTAAGACAAACTCAATACATACCTAATTTTGCTATGTAGCAATAGACCTAGTGAACATTTCTCCTTTGATGAGCCTGGAAAATAGCATAGTGATTTAGAGTTCATATTCAGGATTCAGACTGCTGGAACCCAACTCCATCACTTACCAGCTTTACGACATTGCACAAGTTTCTTATCCAGGTTCCCTCATCTGTACTAAATTCCCTAATCTATACATTGGTGATAATTGATAGGATTGTTGGGAGGATTAAATAAGATAGATCTTGTAAAATACTGAGCATAGTGCCTGACACATAGTGTTAAATGAATGTTAACTGTTATCAGTATCATTAGTTTATCAGTATACAGAATTAAAAGAAATATATACCTAAAGAAGTATAACACTAATACGTAAAAACGTAGCTTGGCTGCCTTTTATACCTACGCACTTACATTTCTTTGGGATTTTAGATTACTGTATATTGTTTTTCTATCAGTGTACTTGCTTCAATACTTTGAGAAAATAAACTAATGAATATTAATCTATGAAATATCCCTCTATAGAAATATATAAAACATGGTTCAGTGCTTTGTAAAGTCTCACCAAACCTAAGGGTATTAAAATGGTTTTCCCTGGAAATGTTTTATGCTTTAAATATATATATTTAAAAAGTAGTCACTATCTTTTATTTAGTGCTGGAATCTCTAATCCTAAAATCTAGAGACATAATGCTACTGCCACTGAAGTTTGCAGGTGGGTTGACACGCTTCTAAGAAGCATGGGCATACTTCAGAAAATTATCCTAGAAGGTAAAGAAGAACATTATGTAAATAGAGTTGGAAATCTCTTTATATTGAGCTGACAGTTCTGTATCTTAACATTGACAATCTTCTAGACACTAAAGTTATTCAAATTCAAGACAATCCCTGATGAATTAGTTTAATTGCCCTGATGTGGGCCAAAAAGTAAGATTACATACATTCTCGTTGAGAGAGCAATGTCACTTTTTATGAAATTTCAGACTCCTTCAGTTAGATTTACACTGGGGTGATCCCCCCCTCCAACAACATTTAAATTTAACTTCTTGTTCACCTTTCTTCCTACTTGTTTTTATCTAGCATGATTTTATGCCTTCAGGTGCATATGAATTATTTATGTACCCATACGATTTTCTTTATTTATGTACCCATATGATTTTCTTCCTATATATCCATGCTGTGTTTTAAGTGAAAAGTTATGAAGGAATATTAAATAAGATGAAAGCAAAACCAAGGGAAATGCAATATAGTTGTGTGTATGTACTGATAATGCTAACCATCAAGTATTACCGGACTCAGCTGAAAAAACAGAGATGAGATATTCTGTAACTGCCTTCACCAGTTGCTCATTTTGTATCGCCCTAAGGCAAAATTAGTTCCTAGAAGACATCATTCTGTAACATAACCCTTTCTCACCTATCATCTCCCCAGGCCCCCACCAGCCCCAAATACCAGGTAATTTCACTAAATCATAATGCATTTTGTTAGCAGCATGGGGATAGGAACTAAATGAATGTTGGATCATCTATTATGATCTATTATGCCAGTGGATAAATTACCAAGTGCCATTTCTCCAAATCAAATGCGTTTGCAAACCAAACCGTGCAATAGCTGAGAAAAGCAGACGTTGCCTCACTCATATTTTGTAATCATTTTCAGCTCTAACTCTTTAGAATGCCTTAAAATGATTATAAAATGTCATAAATCTTTAGAAGCCTTTAATTCCACAAATACAGTTATATAGCTCCTTCTATGCTGTTCAAAGAGAGTAAAGAAATTTGCCACATTGACACTATTCTATCCTAACAATTCATATCCTTCACAGGCCTTTCTGAAAGACGCATCTCTCCCTTAGTCTTCTCCAAAAGCCGTAAAACTCATGCTTTTTCTATGATGGAGAGACAATTTTAGTCTGAAATCCTCAACTTTGCATTTTCATCTTCAAAATGTCCTCGCTGTAGGGAGTAAATCCCATCCTTGTCTTTCAAGTAAAAAAAAAAAGAAACAAACAAACAAACAAAATGGTGTCTTTCAAGTAACTTGATCCTATATGTCTCTGTATCACTAACCTGTTTCTTTCTTCGATCCTCACAGTTTGCCATAAAATTTTTGAGTTTAAAACTATACCGCATCTATCACAAAGTTGGAGATCAGAAAAACGTGCCTTGATAGGCCATTGTGAAACCATCCACTGACTGTAAACTGGCTTCCAAGAAGGTGCAAAGTAAAACATTTTATTGGCTTGTACCATTAAAGAAAATGTGGCCATAAGGCATTAAGTCAACCACAACAAACAAGTGATTTTGTTTTTCCTGTAATACCTAAACCTGCTCCAATATATCTAGTGAAATCTTTTATTCCTTTTTCTTTGGCAATGAAAGAAAACATGCTGTCATATAAAATGACCTCTAAAACAACAGTGCACTAGTGTCGTCACAGCAGTGTGTTTAGAGTCTGAAAATCAAGAATGTAACCTTTCACAACTCTCTTACTCTGAATGTAATCTTTCACAACTCTCTTACTCTCTTGGTGTCCTGTGAGTTGAATTTCTCTTTCTGAAAAATATACACAACCTTTTATCTACTTCAATAGGAATAGAAAAAAAAAATTGAGAACTCTCTTAGCAATTTTTTTAAGAGTCACAGCTCATTTACTTTCAGATTGCATCTGTGTTGTGGTTTCATTTTGCTGTCCCTGCGTATCCACTATTTTAGCTACTGATATTATTCCAAATTATTTTTTGTCACCAAACCAAAACCAAAAAAGGTCCTGAATAGGCTCTGTAGGTCTTTACGCTTTTCTTTAGTGTAATGCCTCTAGAGAACAGTTTCACTCCCTTCTTTTCTAGATTGTTCATGTTGGAAGGCAGACTTTCTGAACTCTTCTCAAGTGATGATAAAATGGACTCATTGATAAATCTTTCTGGTACAGATTTTCAAAACTTCCAAAACTTCCATCTATCCACTGTGCTTTCATGTTAAAGAAAGAATGAAACATCATCTCTAAAACAAGATAACTTCAGCTCTGGGGCTAAGGAGGCCAGCCTGCCACTGGGTAGTTTGAGTATCAGAAGGATTTCAAAGCCTTTCCCCTGTGGAGTATGAGTTATATACCCACCCTGGGGCATCAACATGTAGGTGCTGAGCAGCTTGCCATTGACAGAATGCTGCAGGTCCCACAGGCCACTCCTGCTAAAGTGTAACTGAAGTTGTTCTCACAGAAGTGCCATCCACATAACCCACCCAGGGGGACTGTGGTTCTACACTGACTCAGTGATCAGAGTGGGGACATTTTCTTATTCCTCCAGAGACTGACAAGAGACAGGACCTGAAGGTACCTTGATCTCACAGCTGCATCCTGATACATACATTTTATTACCATGATGGGAATAAATTACTCTGAGGCTCCCAATAATGACTGTTTTGGTTTTGACAAACGAGGCTCTGAGGTTAGATCCCATAAACCTCTACTTCCATCAATGGAGATCGCAATGTTCATGTAAATTATCTGCATAAATTCAGTGTCAATCTATTCAGATAAGGACCAATGTTATTTTTAGAGAAAGAACTGGAATATAAACCGCTGATTTTCAAGAGCTTTCTTTTTTCAAATTGCCCACTCATTACAGAAGGGTACAATGAGAAGAGCAGATTGGGTGCGGTCGTGGCTCACTTCTGCTTCCAGTGACTCTGTTTTCCATGACTCCTCAGCCTTTGCATGGGCCAGGAGGTTGAGCTGAAAGCAGCTTTAGTCACGTAAGTGATGTTGGGACACAGGCATTTTAGAAAGGGTGGAGGATGTAATGACTACCAAGGTAAATAAATCCTCTTTCCTCAGAATATTGGTTATGTGAAAATTACTGCTTTTCTCTTTTTTTTAAGGTTCTTATAAAATTGCTCTTGGATTGATTGCATGAATTTTGTTGTTGTTGTGTTTCTTTCTAAAATTTTTGAACCTCATATCTCAAAGAGGCAATCTCATTTGCACAGCACTAAGAGATGCAGGTTATTCCAGTGTCTGTGTGTGTGTGTGTGTGTGTGTGTGTGACAGAATATCACTCTGTCACCCAGGCTGGAGTGCAATGGTGCAATCTCGGTTCACTGCAATCTCCACCTCCTGGGTTCAAGTGATTCTCCTGCCTCAGACGCCCAAGTAGCTGGGATTACAGGCATGTGCCACCACGCCTAGCTAATTTTTGTACTTTTAGTAGAAATGGGGTTTCCTCATGTGGGCCAGTCTGTTCTCAAACTCCTGACCTCTGGTGATCTGCCCGCCTCCACCTCCCAAAGTGCTGGGATTAGAGGCATGAGCTACAGTGCCTGGCTGTGGGTGTGTTTTTAAAAAAGCATTACAACAAATATATACATGCAGCTGACAGAAGTAATAGTCTCGTTTTACATGTGTGTTAAGTCTCTTAATGCTAACGCTAAATGCAAAACAGGTGCTGGAAAGAACCTAGTGCAATTATAGTAGGGATGACTCATCAGTAGTTGTTATAATGACTTAACAATTAAGGGTTCACTGAAAATCTTGTTAAACTCAGGAGACTGCTCAGCATCAGCATCATCTTGTGGAAGTGCAACAATTAAGCTGTTGCTTTGCCATGTCGTTATTCAGAACTGAAAACGCCCTTTGGATTAATGTGTCTTCATTTCCCAGCCTGCTCATTTTATTGAATGACATGGCTATGGGACTCTGGTAAGTTTTGATTCACCTTCTGTTAGGAGGTTTATTTTTACATATTTTCTATTAAAGGCCCCTTACCCCCAGCTTAAACCATAAATGAAATTACACATTTTGCAAACTATGCTCAAGTCACCATATGTCTTTATTTTGTAAAATTATGTAGACCATATCTACTGTAATTATTTTTATTGTCAGTGCCGAAATTCTGACAATCTGGGGGGACGTTAACAAAACAGACTCACAATCAGTTGAAAATTCTTTCAAAGACTCAAAATGTGAACCTAATTTCTACCAATATCAATTTTTAGAATGGTAGAAGTTAAATTTGATTTCTTCTTCCAGATGCTAAAATCCGTTAGCGTCAATTCTTTTATTCTCTTTTCTATTCTTTTTTAAAAAATTGTCTTGCATAAGATGTCAGTTACATGTGTACTATTCCTGCTTTCACTTAAAGGCTATAATTAAGTCTTTTGCTTGTTCCGACTGCAGTTCATTCCTGGCATTGGATAAGAGCTAAGCTATTGCTTCTCCAGGTTCTTCCCTCAATAAAAGTGGAAGTAACAGTAAAATGATTACTAGCTTTTCTAATGTGAATTGTAATACACCTGACAAAACAAATTCACTTTAATATAAAGTGGAATGTAGAATTTTATTTCATCAGCCACTTGTCAAGCTAACCCACTTAGAAATTCTAACGTAGTTTTCAACGTTGCATTAATGTTTCTTTTCATTTTCATTCTCAAAAAATTCATCAAATTTCAAATGACATGCTCTTTCTAGGGGTTATGTGTGCTTTCACTTTTTAATAGCAATTAAGATACTACGTGAAAAGTATTACTTCATTTTATCTACTCTTGTTTTTTGAGGTCAGAGTTACACTCAGTTTAGCATGTTTTAGAACTAGGTGAGGAAATGTACCCTTCTTTTTGGTTACTATTATGCAACCTAGAGTCATGTTTATTATGAAGGAGTAAACTAGGCATTGGAAAAAACAAAACTAACCTCCTAATCTTAGAATATAAGATTAGGTGTGTAGTAAATATCTTTAAACTACTTAGCAACCTGAAAAACAACAACAAATAACATTTTTTAGGTGACTCTTACTTATTATGAACTCCTTTGCAATTAGGCAACCGAGACCCTAAGGATTTTAAGATTAGAAAGTGGTTAATGGGAATAATATAGCTTTCAGACATCTTGTTCTGTTTCATAATCAGATGAAGAAGGGGTTACAGCCCTCATCGCCTGAGGACATAGTCTCTCCATTCAGCTTTTGTGAAGAGACTTCATGGTTTTCTTCCTGAGATTGAAGATCCTCTGTGGTGTGACTTTTCCTTGATTATTTGAAAATTTACATGCCCTCCCCGCCATGCCTTTGCTTTGGTCCAGTCTTCCATCCATGAATACACCGGGCCTGATTCTGCCTCCTCGCTTGCGCCCCACCCTTCCCCCACATCTTTCTGGCTGTTCTTTTTCACCACTTAGTTTTCCATCCTTTAGAGTTCAGCTCTGGTCTTCTCTCTTCCATTATGTACTGTTAATATCAGTCTGTCCTTCCTCTGAACTCTGAAACTTACAGCTATACTATTTTATATTTTTATTTTGTTTATATGTGGCTTTACATTATATGCTCTTTATGAACTACATTTTCTATGTCTAGGTCTGTCACTAGCAACACAATAGTTTTATACATCTTATGTAATTTAATTTAAGGGTCAAAAATGGTCAGTGTGTTCCTTTGGCTCCCTGTCCATCATCCCATTTCTGGTGGTTTGAATTGGAGACTATAAGCAACATGAATCAATCAGAGTACAGTCAGGAAAAAAGAACCCAGACCAAGTGGTTTCATTGAGAGAATTTAACATGGAGACTGGTTCCAAAGAGGTGGGACATACTAAAAAGGCAAACAACAAATGGTGAAGGCAGGTATTTGCAAAAGTAGGAAGTTACCAGCACCTTTCTAGAGGAGGTAGTTTCACCACAGTTTAGGAGCTGGGGCTGTTCAGTGGATGCTGAGGCTACCAAGGGGAAGGCTTCCCCAGGGAAGCTGGGACCATGGAGGAGACACAAGCACTATCAGAAATACTGGCCAAAGCAAGGAAAGGAGGAGCATACCCTGGCTTCTCCCCATCTACATTCCAGACTCCTGCCAGTGACTTTTCTAACCAAACTAAACAGAAGCCAATTAGCAAAGAAGCACGGGCAATGTGTTTTGCAGAAATTGATGCTCTGTGATACAGAGCAGAACAGGGGAAGCAGAGGAAGGAAATCTAAGAGTATATGGGCAAATTATTAACACAGTGATGGAGCAGAATTGAACAAATTCAAAGCTATTCTACCTGTGGTGGGAACTACAAATAGTTCAATAACTCATAAGTAACTTGTTTCCAACATCTTTCCTGGGATTACTATTTCTGAATGATCACAAGTTAATAATTTAGACTTCTTTAATAATAATGTATAATTCCTTTTATTTTATTATAAATTATAAAATACAAAATATTTCTGTCTATCATTGGCTTGTTTGTAAGGATTGCAACTATTCTCACATGTAAATGTAACATATAAAGAAATAATTTCCAAAATATATCTTCTAATCTAATCTAATCTAATTATAGACACTTTCCAATTTACACCTATTCAATATATTTTCCATCTGTTAACATACCTAAAACTAATCTCATCCTTTTGTTATTAGCTGAGACTTTTTCATTTAAAAGTGATGGAAATCCAACTCAAATTAGAATAAGCAAAGTAGGAAGCATATTGGCTCAATCTAACTGGGAAATCTAAATCTAAATCTTGTATATCAGGGATAGCAGAATTCAGGAGGTTAAACGATATTACTTAAATAATCATTCTCTCTCTCTTGTTCACTCACAACACTCTGCCTGCCTTTGTTTAATTTCACTCTCAGACAGGCTAGCTAGCTTCATGTGTGATATGCATAGAATTCCTGGAAGAACTCATACTGGGATGCCTGGATCGCTTGACCACCTAGAGAACCATTCCCTAAGGCCAAGTTTACAGTGGATTCTGATTGGCCAGACCTAGGTAAGGAAAGTACCATTTGGGGTGGGGTTAGGGGTGTTATCTTCCACACCCAAATCACATTAGTTTGGGAAGGAGGTTGTTTCCAAAAATTGGGATACTGAGAGAATTAAAAATATATATATATATATATTCACTATACTCTTCCTTCCTACTACTACCAATTTCTTTAAAAATTTTTTGGTATTTGGACAGGCAAACTGGCTCATGCCTGTAATCCCAGCAATTTGGGAGGCCAAAGTAGGAGGATCACTTGAGCCCAGGAGTTCTAGATGAGCCTAGGCAACAAAGTGAAACCCCATCTCAAAAAAGAAAGTGAGAGAGAGAGGAGAGAGAGAGAGAGAGAAAGAGAAAGAAAGAAAAGAAAAAGAAAGAAAAGGAAAGAGAGAGAGAAAGAAGGAATTCACTGGGCATGGTAGTGCACGCCTGTAGACCCAGCTACTTGTGAGGCTGAGGTAGGAGGATTGCTTGAGCCTGGAAATTCAAGGCTGCGGTGAGCTGTGATAGTGCCACTGCACTCCAGCCTAGGTGACAGAGCAAGGCCCTGTCTCAAAAAAAAAAAATTGTTTTCACTGTCACAGTTTTGTCAACCATGCAAGTGATAAACTGTCTACTCCCGAATTTTTGCTCCCAGACCCAATCAATCATCAAATCCTATCACTTTTTCCTTGAAATTAATTCTTATATCTGTCATTTATTTTCAGTTGCCACCACCCTGATTTAGACCAGGTTTTCTCAACCTGGGTACTGTTGACATTGTGGGTCAGATGACTTTTTTGGTAGGATATTCTCCTGCGCTGTGTAGGATGTCTCTACCTCATGGATGCCAGAAGCACTCTTCCCGGTATGACAGCGTAAAATGTCTCCAGACACTGGAAATGTCTTCTGGGGGAAAATATCCTCTGGTTGAGAATTTCTGATTTAGACATGTGTTATCTTACACTTGGACTACTTTGCTAGTCTTTTTAAATTTTACTATTTTTTTTATTTTTGAGACAGAGTCCCCCCTGTCTCAAAGGGATCTCTGTTCACTGCAGGAAAAGAAAAGGTGGCACCAGAGCTGGGATTTAGAGGATGCATAGGAGTTTGAGTGGCACAATCTCAGCTCACTGCAACCTCTTCCTTCTGGGTTCAAGTGATTCTCCTGCCTCAGCCTCCCAAGTAACTGGGATTACAGGCAGGTACCACCATGCCCAGCTAATTTTTGTATTTTTTAGTTGAGATGGGATTTTGCCATGTTGGCCAGGTGGGTCTCAAACTCCTGGCCTCAAGTGATTCATCCATCTCAACTTCCCGAAGTGCTGTGATTAAAGATGTGAGCCACTGCTTCCAGCCTACTTTGCTAGTCTTATATCTACTGTTTCCACTTTCATTACCTATCCTTTTACCTTTTTTTTATACAGCATTGCCAAGATAGTATCATTAAAATGCCACACTGACTATGAAAATCCTTCACTAAAATTTCTGCCAGTTTTTCTCTACAGCCTGCTGAATAAAGACCAGATTCTTTTTTTTTTTTTCCTTTTTTGAGATGGAGTCTCACTTTGTCACCCAGGCTAGAGTACAGTGGTAAGATCTTGGCTCACTGCAACCTCCGCCTCCTGAGTTCAAGCGATTCTCCTGCCTTAGCCTCCTGAGTAGCTGGGATTACAGGCATGAGCCACCACGCCCAGCTAGTCTTTGTATTTTTAGTAGAGACAGGGTTTTGCCATGTTGACCAGGCTGGTCTTGAACCCTTGACCTCAGGTGATCCACCCGCCTTGGCCTGCCAAAATGCTAGAATTACAGGAATGAACCACCATGCCCAGCCAAGATCAGATTCTTTAATCTGGCATCTATAACCAAACTCACAACCTGTTACTACTCAGCTAAATTTAAGGGAATATTTTCCACTCAGAGTGGACTACTCATTGTTTCTTGGCTCTGCTTGCATTTTCTAAGTCATTGGTTTTGTTGCTCTGTAGGTCAGGAGTGTCTTCTCTCAACTTAGAGTCAAACTCTCAGACTCCTATGCATCCGCTAAAGCTCAGCTCTGGTACCACCTTTTCTTCTGCTTCAGGAGATCTTCCTTTTATTTTCCTTCATTCTCCCCAGTACATGCTTATCCTACTGCTCTCACATTTTACTATGCTCTTATTATATTTTGGCTTGTCATTCATTTGACTCATAGCACATGCAGCTTGTACTGTTATCATTTATGATCTTAGCAAGGCCTTATTATTCCTACTCAATTATCACGTCCTTGAGGGAAGAGATTCAAATATGAGATACTCTCTCTGACATCACCATTTAGATGTGCCTTAAGGCAAGTTAAGTTAATTTGCCTGTGTTTTTGTTTTTCCAACTGCTTCATGGAGAGTCATGCCCTTCCTTCCTATCTCACTTCCTTTTTGAGGATAAAATAAATAAGGTGAATGCATTTCACAGAGCGACTGCAAAAGACTACAGAGTTCCTATGTGAATCTTCTCAAGATTTGCTGTGACTTGCTGTAGAAGGTCAGTATACTTTTGGGAATGGATAGGAAAGTTAACTTTGTAACAGTCTCAAGGGAGGTAGGAAAAATGGAGTCATGGGAATGTAGAATGGTGCCGCTACTTTGGAAAACAGTCTGGGAGTTCCTGAAATAGTTAAGCATGCTTATAACTATTCTGTTATAAAAAGGAATGACGCATTGATAACAGGTTACAACATAGATAAACCTTGAAAACATCATGCTAAGTAAAAGGAGATAGTAACAAAATATCTCACATTATATCATTTCATTTGTATGAAATGGCCTGAATAGATAAACCCATAGAGACAGAAAATAGATTAGTGGTTGCTTGGGAATGGAGGTGGGGGGAAGATGGGAGACAGATGGGCAATATCTAAAGAGTACAGAGTTTCTTTCTGAAGTGATACAAATGTTCTAAAGTTGACTGTGGGGCTGGCATGGTGGCTGACACCTATAACTCCAGCACTTTCGGAGGCCAAGGTAGGTGGATAACTTGAGGTCAGGAGTTCAAGACCAGGCTTACCAACATGGTAAAACACCATCTACTAAAAATGAAAAAAAAAAAAAAATCAGCTAGGCATGGTGGTGTGCACCTGTAATCCCAGCTACTTGGGAAACTGACCCAGGAGAATTACTTGACCCCAGGAAGTGGAGGTTGCAGTGAGCCAAGATCGTGCCACTGCACTCCAGCCTGGGCCACAGAATGAGACTCTGTCTAAAACAATAAAACATAAATAAATATAAAAATAATAAAGTTGTGGTTATTGTTGCATGTATCTGTGAATATACTGAAATACACTACATTGTATATTTTAGATGGGCAAATTATATGATGTGTGAGTTATATTTCAATAAAACTTATTTTAAAAAAATCACAAGCATTCCTATACACCAATAACAGACTTAAAGAGAGCCAAATCAAGAACGAACTGCCATTCACAATTGCTACAAAGAGAATAAAATACCTAGGAATACAACTAACAAAGAATGTAAGGGACCTCTTCAAGGAGAACTACAAACCACTGCTCAACGAAATAAGAGAGGACACAAACAGATGGAGAAACATTCCATGCTTATGATTAGGAAGAATCAATATCATGAAAATGGCTATACTGCCCAAAGTAATTTATAGATTCAACGCTATCCCCCTCAGGCTACCAATGACCTTCTTCACAGAACTGGAAAAAACCACCTTAAACTTCATATGGAATCAAAAGAGAGCCTGCATAGCCAAGTCAATTCTAAGCAAAAAGAACAAAGCTGGAGGCATCACGCTACCTGACTTCAAACTATACTACAAGGCTACAGTAATCAAAACAGCATAGTACTAGTACCAAAACAGAGATATAGAACAATGGAACAGAACAGAGGCCTCGGAGGCAGTGCCACACATCTGCAACCATCCGATCTTTGACAAACCTGACAAAAACAAGCAATGGGGAAAGGATTCCCTGTTTAATAAATGGTGTTGGGAAAACTGGCTAGCGATGTGCAGAAAGCAGAAACTGGACCCCTTCCTTACACCTTACACTAAAATTAACTCCAGATGGATTAAAGACTTAAACATAAGACCTAATACCATAAAAACCATAGAAGAAAATCTAGGCAAAACCATTCTGGACATAGACATAGGCAAGGACTTCATGACTAAAACACCAAAAGCACTGGCAACAAAAGCCGAAATGGACAGATGGGACCTAATTAAACTCCAGAGCTTCTGCACAGCAAAAGAAAC